>JBAJNP010006907.1:0-24134 GCA_036877545.1 Yasuhikotakia modesta | reverse complement strand
GGCACAGACTGGTTCAAATCTGTTGTTTCTTTGCAGGGATAATCTCTCAAATATGAGTTAGAGGCACTAAGTTCATTCCTCAGACCAGAAAACATGAATATAGTCATTCAGGTCTGACGTAAAACCGCAGGTTTTAATCTGATTTTACCTCATAATCTGAAGCTATAGTTCAGAGTCCAAACGGACGTAACAAAAACCACAGAAACCTGTAATAAAGAAACTGATATTTATGAACAAATAAAACCATTATAACAATGACTGTTATATTGTTTTCAAGTATTTATTTTTGAGTTTTAATTTATACATAATTATGGCAAAAGGAGTGACACCAATGAAAATTCAACTATACAAATAAAATCAAGTTTAAAAATTAAGACATTTAATAATCTGCTGCAGGTTGTAAAGTCAACAAACATAACAAATCATAACAAACATCAGTATATAAACTGTATAAAGTTTTACTTTTTACAGTACATAGATATTTTTAGTCAGCTGTGTTGTAAATGCAACTGGACTTTGAAGAAAATGGTTTTAGTGGCGTAGGATCCAAACATGCAGTTACGCTAAACTGACAAACCAACAAGACCAGTTATTAACATTCACTTACGGTGCTGAGAGACGCTTCATTGAGGTTTAAAAATGTAAAATTTAAGTCTTTAATTTGGGTCTTTTCTGTATAGTAACAGTACATGTCTAACAAAGACTGTTTTGTGTGTCGTCTAAGAATGTCTGTCAGTGAGTGAGAAAATTACAAGCTACAGGCAAAACAAGTGGAAAACATCAATTCTGAGGTTTTCACAGTCATGGTCTAGCAAAGTTTGTCCAACAAATCACTTGAAGGTTTTTTTTAAATAATAAGAATTATTTTTTTTGCTCATCGTGACTCATTTTGCCAGCATGGGTCACAATTTTAGCAGGACAACAATTATACAAACAATGTAATGTAATAGCAGGACGGAAGCACATGTTCATCTTCAGCTACAACACAAAGACGTTCAAGTAAAACTGTTGGGTTAAATCCAGATCTGGTCTTCATATAAAGACAGAAGCAACAAAATTCCCCAACCAGTCCAAAGTCCCAGATTCTGCAGGAGAAACATCAGCCAGGGTCTCCTGCTGTCCACATGAATCAAGGTGGGGAGCTAAACAGGAAAATCCAGACAGAAGAAGGTCATCAGACAACAGTTTGGACCTCATGATTTTCTCATGACCTTCTGATCTTAAGGTTTATTCTGAACACCTTGAAATTATTTTGGTGCAGAAAAATCAGTTCTTTTACTAAAACGTTTTTGTTGTATTGGCTGGTGAAAATCTCAGCTGAAAAACTACAGAACAAGGTCGATTGCATTCCTCATTTCAGAAGAACTTCCACATACCATGTCTGCAAGACCGACATACAGGAAGAGCCCAGCAGTGACAGCAGATATCCACTGCTGAGCAGAAGCGTTTGTGGAGACAGACAGAGCGATGTAGAGTCCAATGAAGGAGGTCAGAGCGCTACCCACATTCAACAGCAGAGCCTTCCTCACCGACAGACCGCAGCTTATCAGCACAGCAAAATCACCTGCCGCCAAACAGAAACAAGAAAGTCCTACAAGATGAGTTCAATCTTGAGAAAGTCTTATAACTTCAAAATATACTATAGCAGAACCATACTTGGTACCATGAAGAATTTTTAACATCCATAGAACCTTTTTTCTTAAAATGGTCTTTGTATTGGAAAAGTTTCTTTGGATCTTTAGCAGCCTTTGACTTATTGGTTCTTTGGGGAACCAAAAAGAACCTTTTTGAACCCGTTTATAATCTCTACACTATTTTTACAGATTAAACTAAACCACGGACTGAAACATTTATCTTTGTATTTCTACATTTATTTTTGATAGCAAAACTATTTCAAGCATTTATCTTCAAAGCATGAGGAAATTATAATCATGTAGTGCCAGTAATATCACATGTATGTTTGTTTAGGACACTCCTTCACTTAAGTGATGTGACTTTAAAAATTCCCAGTAGTTATACTGGTTTCACAAAGCCAACATACTATTGCTGTAAAAACTCATTCTAGAACCTTTGAGATCCACCAAACTCACATCAGATCTTCAGACTCAGGTTCTCGTATGTTCTTCAAACTCATGATTCTTCTGAATTCAAGGACCTTCAGAAACTTTCTCAGAATGTTTGTGATTCCAAACTCAAAGGTCTAGTTGTCAACAACTGCCTTCCAGAAACCTACAAGCAAGACTAAACCTCATGCCTCCAAAATATTTAAACTACTAAAGACAAAATGTGTTTGTGGCCTTCAAAAACAGAAACATCCACCTAATACTTGTGTTACACCTCCTTAAACACACTCACTTAAAAACAACTTTCAGAAAGAGTTCCAGTGATGTTTGTTTATATTTTTGGTGTGTCAATACTTTAAAATCATGGTCATGGAAATGAATGTAATTTGATGAGCACATTCCTATAAAACTCCTGGTTTATGTGGCGATTCCTCACCCAGCTCATGTGGAAGTTCATGGCAGAGGACAGCCAGCGCTGTAGCCAGACCGGAACGCCAGGATCTTGAGAACGCTGCACCCACGGCCAAACCATCAGCAAAGTTATGGATGCCGTCACCAATGGTGATCATATACGGAAGCAATCGCTGCTCTGAGGAGGACAGGAAAGACAATATAATGCTAACAAAAGTGTTCCTGTAGCTCAACGGGTACAGCATTGTGTTAGTTAGTTGGTTAATATTTACACAGAAACAGGAAAGACAAATGACAACATTTATTAATTTCGCACAATAATAATCATGAAACTGCATTATAAATGTAAACAGCCGGTTTGATTTGGTGTTGACGCCTCTAACCTCTTTTAGGAAGAACTGGTTCCACAAATGACTGACTGCCATTCTGTCCATCAGCCTGAAATCAATGAAAACTTCGTCACTGAGTCACAAGAGAAGCATTCAGAGAGAGATTTCACATGTTCTCACCAGCTCAGTCTGAGAGATGGACTGATTCTGTCGCTTTTTCCGAAAGATCTGCAGAACTTTGCTGTGATCACAGTGATGAGGGTTCGACTCCTGCAACAGCAGCACTGACAACTTATTTATAATCAACATATAATGACTGTCAAACACAATAAAAGCATCAAAAAGTCAATATCAATGAACGATGACTCACATTACATACAAATGACTTATAAAGTAGTAACTTAAATATAATTAAATAGATGTTTTTATAAGTATTATGATATTAATCCTTATAAAAACACCAAACATTTGTGGAGCTCAACAGTTCCTGGTCATATTATTTCATCACTCAGCAAAATGTTTTTTTTTTTTGCAAGTTATTTAATACTGTCACAATGATCATAATTTTTTCTGGGTGTGAATAATCCACAAGGACTAAAACAGGTTTAATGTTTCCAGACTGTTATGAATGAGGACAGAACGAGATCACAGTTGAAATGATGGTGATTATGTGTGATGTAAGAGCTGACGGTGGATGATGTCGTGTCACTCACAGCGTGGTGCTGATGACCTCGACTAGTGATGATGGAGAAAACCGTCTCCAGCAGGTAGAAGAAATAAATGCCTCCAATCACCACCAACAGCTTGTAAATATAGTCAAAGTTCTCCTCAGAGTGACCGTGATCATGTCCACTGTCATGTAAACCTAAAAACTACACACACACACACACACACACACACACACACACACAGAATTAACAAGGGTAGGTTGTAAGTTTCCTTGAGGTTTCTAATAAGCACCAAAAATGTTTTTTTAATGTTCTAGGGATGTTCAAATGTTCAGTTGTTTAGACATTGCATTCTGTAATTCTGTATCTTTTTACTAACAACGTCTTTGTTATATGATATATAATTTTAAAAACGTTCTGTTAATGTAATTGCAATGTTCTGAGTATTCACTTTCTGTCAGCTGATAAACCTGTGGGGAAGTGACTTAGTAAAGTATGCAGCTAGTAAAAATCACCATGAAAACAACTACTAGAAAAAATGCCAAAGTGTGAGAAAAACTTTACAATCGTTTGTTTGTTTGTTCCATCTTTTGCATTTCATATATTGTGATGTGTGTAAATAGAGGGTCCCTGTTTGGCTGTGGGGGTCTCGCTCACCGAGGGAATGAGATGGAGCAGAGCGTCTCCTGTGAGGGAACCGACTGCAAGACTGATGCAGAACTGAATACAGAAGTCAAACATGGCAGTACAGGCTGAGAACAGCAACACCACGATGCCAAACATGGCCATCAGACAGATGATGATGTTGGCCAGGGTGGCATATCCATATCCTGAACACAAACAAATCGTTCACACACAAACCCGTCTCACACCCGATTCAAACTGTTCACATTGTGCTTCATAAATAAAGTGAATCTGCTTTGGAAATTGTGCCAGCTTTGCTCTTGTCCTGGGTGTGATGCCAGTTTCCACATTTGGTTACTGGTGCTTTAGGAATTATTCTAGTTTTTCTTGTTCCTCAGAGGTAAACTATTTTTTATTAAGGCCAAGCAGAAATCATGCCAACAAAACTGTAGCACAACCAGAAAAGCAAACAGTTGTGTCATGACTGAACAATGTGATATAAACTCACTCTGAGCAGTGCTCAGTGAATCAGGCGTCACGGTGCTCGGACTGATCTCAGAACAGCTTTTACTGAGCAGCTGTTGAATCAGAGCTGGGCTGAGCTGGGTGAACTGATCTCTGGTCAGTGCTGATGAGTTTATGTCGTAGATCTTTAGCAGGTCTTCAGCGCTGAAACAGGTCTGAATGCAAAAACAACTTGTGAAAATTAAAAGGGTTATGACTGGAATTAGGGGGCGTCTGTTAATTCAGTGGCGTATCTAACCGAGTCCCAGCTGCTGTTTTCGTGGTGACCCTCCGTGTGACTCTGCCTGTGCTGGAGCTCAACATCTTCATGGTCATGTTCCTCACCACCCAGCTGAAGGGTCTTCAGAATCTCCTCAAAATCTGAAACAGAATGATGTCATTCATCTCACAAACGTTCAGGCAAATGTTAAAGCAAATATTATTGTCATTAAAATGTCAGGAACCTTCCAAAGAACCATGACTCAAGAACCCTATACAGTATAACAGCACCACTGTACTGAGAATTGTAAGGGTACACATTTGATGAGTACATCAAACCTGTGACCTTTGTGTTGCTAACACAATGCTCTACCATTTAAGCTAAGATAAGACGCAGAGGTCATACCATGCAGGGAGAGACTATCAGAGCTGTTGAAGATGTGATCCAGGAAGTAGATCTTCTCAGGTAGAACATGGGCTTTCATACAGTCTCCACGCAGGGCATGATAAACAATGTGTCCAAACACACCGTCCAGTTCTGTGTTTGTGTGGTGACCCTCGTGTTCACTGATCTCCTCCAGAACGTCTTTCAGAGAGACACAGGGCTGCAAACACGGATCAATGACAGATCAGACCGTTGGTATGAGGTGTCAGTCTTGTGTCAATCACACCGAAGGCTTTAGCGTCAAGCACAATAATCATGTTTTGTTTCCACTATTTAGATAGTTAGCAGGTGTGATGGGAGAGGCATTTTCATAAGACAAGTGATTGATAAAAATAAGCCCAGGATTAGTCATTAATTTTCTTAGAAATTACATAACAGGTTTTAATATTTAATTGAGTAGTTATTTACTCAAAAAAAGTTAACTTTTTACACAAAGTACATGGCTTTACAGCTAACAGACTTAAAGCCGAATTACTCTGTCATTAGCGCTGACCTCATGTGTGTCGGGCTGATAGTACGTCTCCACATTATGAAACAACATCTCCACACCCTCATATTCTGTGACACTGACATCACCATGTTGTGGATGGGTGGTGGTGGGGTTGTTGTCATGGTGACCGTGGCCTAAGGTTGTTTCAACGAAGCGTTCGGTCTCGGTGCCCCATCGGCCCTCACGGATGGCCCTGCAGGTCTCCTCTGGAGAGCTCAGAAACATGCAGAGGCCAGGAGCAACTACGAAGAAGTTCTCCGTCTGCAGTCCCTGTGAACTGTTGTAGTTCCTCAGCAGTTGAGACAGAGCGTCCACAGAGAGACACTACAAACACGACAGAGAGATGATGCCCTATACTGTACTGTACTGTACTGTACTGTACTGTACTCTACTGTAAATTTCATTAGCTTGAGTTAAGATGCTTGAGTTATAATGTTTATGACAGAGTTAATATGTAACCTGACATCAAACTAACATTATAATTAGACATCATGACAGCATCATAAATAGTGTTCTGCACTTTTCTGGTTTCCCATGTACAGAAAACTTAAAACAACCAGAAACTTAGTAATAACACCAGACAATAACTAGTCTGACCTCCCAATAAGAAGATCATAAAGAACGTTCTCAAAATGTTAGAAGGCTAACGTTATCAAAACGTTCTTACAGTAACGTTGCAAAAACCTTTGTTTACAAGTTACAAGTATTTAATATTGTACATTTATATATTGCATAATATATTAAAAGTTGTTAATGGATAGTTTGAAAGTGTAAATGTTGAAAAAACGTCCATGCAACGCATATAATGACTCGCATCCGTCTGTGTTTTATATAGATTTTGAAGTAACAACATTGATGAAATGTACCTTTACACACGACACACCGGGACACCGCACGCGTTTCTCCAGCCGTTCAAACAGCGAACGCGTCGCATCTCCTGTAAGGATCTTCTCACCTGGAGCCACCAGATCCACAACCTCCACGTAGATGTTCTTCAGCTCTCCGGAAGCAGCGCTGAAGAAACTGAAGCAGATGCAGAGCAATAGAGCATCTCTGGTCTCCATGTTTCTCTCTGAACACAAACTTACTGGGTTAACAAAAGTGGGAGATTTTAGAGTCACATTGTTGACAAGCAGCGCAGACACGCTTCTCGTGCTCAACTCTGATTGGTCGACGTCCACGCGGGGGGAGGAGTCTCACCTGCTCACCTGTGCGGGGTCGAGAGCGGCCAGGTAAGAGTTCCCAGGTGGGTCGGTTCCGGTAACGAGAACTGATGCATTATTACAAATCACGAGTTGAGATGGTTTATGGTAATAACAACCTGACAATAATGATGCATGTCAGAGTATTTAACATAAATCCTTTATTGACTCATTTGCTTTTGAACATCATTTGTAAAAATGCAGGTTATAGAAAAGACGTGTGTGGTTTCTATAGCAACAGAGGAAAAACATCTGTAAATATATTGCTTTGAGTTCCTTTCTTTTTTAACATTAATTTTATATTTAGAGCATTTTATATGTACATTTGCAGATTACAACAAGACCCCGACTGTTAGTGGCTTTCCACATAATTCAGCTTAACATGACTACAATATGAAAACATTATTTAACAACAAAGTAAATGCGGCTCATCTCCGGCTAAAAATAATTTGTTCTTTCTTGTCAGCGCAAAACTCAACCCACAATCCTGTGTTTTAACCCCAGCCTCAAAAACAGCAAACATCAGTCTGTGGGTACGTCTCTCCATTCTTATAAAGCTTCGACATGTGTGTCTGGGCTCCCAAAGAAATGAAAACAAAGATATTTTCCTCAAAGAAAAGGAAAGAGTTAAAGTTATTGTTATGACAAATAGGCGTATTTAACATCCTCAAAACTGTTAGTTGTGCGGAAACATCTGCTTTTCTTCATCATAATGTTGGACAAAAATATTCAAATTGTTTCAAATAAGTACAATTGCAGGTATATATCTTTATAGTAACTGTTGTAATAATAAATAAACATCTTGCTGTTCTGAATGGGCGTTTTCTTTTAATAATATATTGTTATGATTGTTATTTGTTTTACGTATTTTTGCATTGCACAGCAATGAGAGTCACTATCTGTCACTAAAGATATTAAAATAGCAGAAAAAGTTACTGATCCTAAAAATCAAACTTTTGAAACTCGTTCGATTTCGGTGTGAAATATTACCTGCATGTTTTTTCATGAGAGAGACTCAATAGTTTTTTGACTCCATCTTCAGGTTAAAACTGGTTAGACTGGTGTGAATAAACTCTGTTTCTGTTAAATCTTTGTTTGTGGTTCTGTGGCAGTGAGCAAAATGTGGCAGTTGTGAAACAGAAACTAACTGGACTGTGGGGCACATCAGCTGAATCTTCTGTCACCGTCTTAGAAAAACGCTGTAGAAAATCGTGTCCGGCGTACAAACTCTTTCCTGAGCTTTTCTGAATCAATAATGAACCTATAGGTTCCTCATAGATAAACAAAATACAGTGATGCAACCCACCCATTAAACTCTAACATTTTGACATCGAATCCCATTTAAGGTTTTTTTTTAAATAAGCAATGTTTCAGGACAAATGGGGGCTCATAGCTGCAGCTAAGGCTTGTAAAAACATTTCACACAATATTAAAATCTTCTCATATTGCATTGTTTTCCCATAATAGTGCTTGGCACAGAAACGACTGTGTTTATGCAAACGACTAACAACTTCTTTACATATATAAACGTATATACACAATAATGTACAAACAATGATGTAAGTGCAAATACAATATGCATGCATGTAGCTTCAGAAATTCTGTCAAACGAAAATGATTCCCACACAAGAGTTTCAGTACTGTAAATATAAACAATTGTTTCAGAACGCAAAGGCCAAACCCCACAAAACCAACATGTTCAAGAGCTTTGACCATTAAACAGACGAAAACTGACTGGAATAATACTGGCAGGTCACTGTAACAATTACACTCGGTAAGAAAAGCTCCAGTCGTTCATCTAAACTGGCTGCTATCGCATGTAAGTTGAGCTAAAATGGGAACGTAAAATAAAACAAGCCAAAAACTCATTAATAAGTACAAAGCGAGTACCTGGCTTTTGATGACATCATCACGACTTTTGACGTTGGTTTGCTTGTACAGTTTACCAAAGATGTCTGTAGGGCTGGGCGATACGTTATATAATCACTATTTAATGTGATATTTTGGCTGGTGATTAAAAACAAATATCACTTTTAATGCAATTTAAACTGCAGATACAAAAACAACATCAGAGATTGTTTGGTTGCGCCTTGGCTTAAAACGTTTACGGAAATCTCTGTTTGGCATCGTTTCATTTATCCAGATGTTCCACTAAAACATGTTATTCAATATTGCTGTTCATTTTGTGTTGCATCGGTACACACACGTGAAAAATGACTGAGATATAATTTAGAGTTTATCGCCCAGCCCTAACTGTCTGAAATATTAAATTCACAAATAAACATTAGCACAGAGTTTCAGATTGCAGGCAGAAGTTAAAAGCCAAGTTCATTAACACTGACGATTGCGTTTCAACAAAACAAAGCTGAAAAGTTTATACCTTTCCTGTGTTTCGTGGACAGAAAAAGTTTATATCAACCAACATTAAATTCTGACATTAGGTAATAAACAATTTAACATCAAAAGAGCACAACTGTTGTACCCTAACAAGCTGAAGGTCTGTGTCTCACGTATTTGGCTGTGAAAATGTCGCCCTCTGGTGAACCACAAATACAACACAACAAAATTCACAAACGGTGTCAGTTCAGTCATTTCCGGGAGCTGGAATAAAGTGTGGAATCTGTGCCCAGTGAAGTGTTTAACATGTTAGCAGCTCAACCTGTTTTGAGGCACAGCAGGAAACTGCTGCTGTATTTCCAGTGAATGTCCACCAGGTGGCTGTTAGACTCTCGGCTCCAGTCTGTGCGACAGTTCAAACAGTGTTTGCTGATTGTCAATGATGTGAAGATAGTGAACACTGGACCGAACCTCAGGACCGTCACACTGGGAAACTTCGGTTCCTGTGGAATGAAAACTTAAAGTTAATTCACTTTAATCTAATGATTTAAAAAACTGTTACCGTAGCTCTTCAAAAATTAAAGGAGGGGTTTCATGGGGGATAAACTGATATGCGCTATTTTGCTGATAATTTACAGGTGGACCAGAAAACAAACACCCTAGCAACCCCCTAACAGTGAACTCCATAGCAACATCCTATAGATATATATATACATTTTATATATTTATATAGTTTATATTTCATTCTATACCGTTTAAGTACCAATTACAGTGACACGATAGTCGTGTGATTGGACAACCGTTCTGGCCAACAGGAGGAGAGACACTGACCTGTTTGATCGGTCTGACAGTGGCGAATGAGTCGGACTGTGTCTGCGATCATGTGCTACGGACAAACACAAACAGTAACACAGTTTATAGACTCATAGACTCACATGTGAGCAGATGTAATATTCAGGAAGAACTTACCAGTTTCTCAAAATTGACAAGATTATCGTGAAATGTTTTGTTCCCCTCATGAATAAAAGTGATATCTGACAAACAAACAGAGATATCAGAGAGATCGATAAAACCATTTATTGAAACATTTTCTCTCACAATATCACAATAATGTTATGTATAAATTATTTATATTAAATAAGTTGTTCAGGGACTGAGTGATGATTAAAATCAACTGAAAATGGAGTTAGTTGGACTGACATGTTGTGTCATCGTTGCGTTTGGTCATGTGACAGGAAGGATCTCTTACCTTTCAGCAGCAGAGGCATGAAGGGAATTTTGGGCGGCTTCATTTTCTTAAAGGCGTCTCTGTAGGCCTTGTGGTTCATGGACGGATCCTAAGCAACAGGACAAATCAGTTCAGTCTCTTCAGATGTATCAGTCAACATTATTAATACACGTTTCTATCCTCTATGTCCAGAACCATTCAAAGTAACTTTGGCCTCTCTGTCGCTATATCTGTTTGTAACATTAAAACTGCAGGTTATTTTTCTTGATCTATGTTGATCAAATTTATTCAAACTGACACTTTCCAGGAAATCAGACCTGCTGAAATTACAAATCACTGTTATAAATCTGTGGCTGAAACGGGGAAGAACATTTATCTGTTAGAAACTGATTTTATCCGAATGCAACCAAATGATTACAGTAAATGTGAGTTTAAAGGTTGCGTTTGACTCACCGTTAACAGCTCCAGTTCAGACAAAAGCTTCTTGAACTTTCCGGGAACTTTCTGTAGATGAGAGAGAAACAGAATTATGTTGATTTGAGGTTTTGCCCAAACCGTCAGCCGCTGTAAGATCGTGTGAGGAGGGAGGAAACGGTTTTACCTCCCACGTCTGGTTGAGGCGGCTGACAGCTGCGGTGTTTAATCCCATGATGATGGCAAACGAAGAATTCAGGTTCCTCTGAGCTTTACAGCTGAAGGACACACACACACACACACACACACACACACACACACACACACATTAGTCAGTGCCTTCCAGCTACAAAGAGTTCAATACACCCACACAGAGATTAATCTTTACAGTATTAAAGCTAATATAAAGCATAATTATTACCCTCCCTCAGAAGGAACATGTGAAGTTCATGAAAACTGAAGACAATGAAAATTGTCTTTGTTTACTCAGTCTTATGTCAACTCATGACTTTCGTTCCTCATGTCTGAACATCTAATGAAGCTTCAAGCTCCAGAGAGGGTCCAGAAGGACAGTCCTAAAACACTGAGACTCACTGAGCAGCGATCTTGATGAATTTCTTCAGCAGCTGGACCCGTTTCCCCAGTGAGGAGCAGAGCAGAACCTCTGACATCACCCACTGCTGGACCTCATTACAGCGCTGCAGCAGAAACTCCAGCGCCACCGTGTGGCCGCTGCTGGCCTGACGACTGAAGGTGTAGAAGATCAGCTCTTGCTGTGGGCAGACAGGGAGAACAGGATGTGACACACGAGAGGTGCCAAGAACAGGAAGTGATGTCACATGAGAGGAAAGAAGCTTCACCTCATGGATGGAGTTGAAGAGATTCCAGTCAAAGTTGGTGAGAGCGACCGACACGTCCCAGGTGTTGATGCCCAGCAGTCGGACGCAGTTCTGGACCACCTCTGGACACTCAGTCAGGGGGGGCTGAGAAAGAGAGGAGAACTACTGTAGAGTCTGGTCCACTTAACACCACTTAACCTCTGCTGAGCCCATCACAAGAGTCATTATATGTGTCAGACTGAGAACACTCTGTCTCATGTTCAGAACGTTTATTGTCTTTAAAAGTCAAGTTTCCAACCCTTGAGTTGAAATGACTCCTGTAATGTGAGGTCATCAGAGTTGACATCTATATTAGATGGTGTCTCAGATCTGATCTGATGTTAGCATGAAGTGTAAATGGGTTTTAAAGGTTCTTTTTGTAACAAGAACCGAGTTAAAGTTCTGTAGTAGAAAAAACAGAAAAGATGAGATGATGTCATACCAGAATTTCATTGAGGTCTCTGCGACAGGCGATCAGTCGGCCTGGAGCCACCAGAGATTCTGAGTAAATACTGTCATGAGGCTGAAGAACTCTCTTCTCTACTGGAGGAAAGAGAGAGAAAAAGAGAGTCAGGCTTTCAGTTTATTTGTCCATGTGGAGCAGGAGTGCGTGTGTGTGTGTGTGTGTGTGTGTCTGACCTCCATTGTACGTCTGGGCCACCAGCATCATGTCGTCTTCACATCTGTCCATCCGTTGAGCCACTATGTGCAGAAGCTCTTGAGCCACAACTGCAGGTTTAACCCTCATGCTGAGATACGAGTCGGAGCTCACATACACACGACACATAACTGAGAGAGAGCGAGAGAGAGAGAAACAGAAAGAGAGAGAGAGAGAGAGAGAAAGAGATAGAAACAGAGAGAGAGAGAGAGATACAGAGAGGTCAATTTAACAGCAATCAAAAAGTAGATATAAATTCAAACATGCTTTAAAACTAATCTGACACTGAAGTTAGTTTTTCAATATTAGTTTCTTAGTTTCAGATTTCATGGCCACATTTTCTTGTTTTTATCATTTTAGCGTTAATTAACATACAGAAAGATGTCATTCAGCATTTGTGTCACAGATGACAGAAGATCTCTGAGGTTTGATGCCACAAACCGCAAACGGCATCAAACAGCTGATTGAGTTGCTGCAACCGTCGACTAACTTTAAAAGAAACTGTTTACTCTAACTTCAGCCGTTCAGCGTTTTGAACAACACACATCTGAACCTCTGAGTCTCCGTCTGAGCAGCAGAACATCAGAGGAGCTCACAGCTGGAGATCACTGAGGACGTACCGTCTCTGCTCTCCAGAGGAGCAGCCCGCAGCTGAACACAGTTCTCCTTCAGGCTCAGTTGCTGGTACAGAGCTTTGTTCTGTGAGCAAACCCACAAAAACATGATGAGAGACTCACAGATGATTGTAATGAACAGTGATGGACTGAGACAGCTGATGTTTGGTGATAAACATGCCTAAACAGAAATATCTTCTCTCCCTTCTGTCAAATTCCTTACCTATAAAGTCATTTTATGAAAACGTTTGTTGATCTACTTTTTATACTAGTATACATCTAAACATTCATCACATTAACCATTGGTAGATGCAACTATGTCTTTCTTTTCTTGAAAATTCTTGGATCTAAAACATCTCAACTTCCTGTTTCAACAGGAAATACTGTAACTAAACACACAAACACATTCTGGGTAAATGTTGTGCAAAACAAGTTCAATTAATTATTATCTATAGATCTATTTATACCTTCTGATGTGGAGAATAATCGTCCATCGTGCTGAGAAGAAAAGAGACGAAAATTAGAGTCACACCAGGACAACGTTCACACTGGCAAACAGAAGCGAACTGAGAGACAGACATGACTGGCTTATTTCACACCTCTGAAAACCAATCAGGAGTGAAAATGCCTCAATGTGGACAGATAAATGTGTGTGTGCCAGCTGTTTATTTCCTTCTGTGTGCTTCAAAACACACAAAATCAAGCTTTAGACAGCGAGAATGTTTACTTGAGCAGAACACTGACTCAAATGTGTGTTTGCTGTCTTCATTTTGTCCCTCAGTTTATGGCAAAACCTTCCACAGGGATTCAACGCTGTGTTTTGATGAAGCTCTGATCGTAACAGCTGAATGCAGACGATTTCTTGTAGATGAGGACAGATTTAAGAGGTTTTTACTGAGGGTCAAACTAACATTCTTAGTCTGATTTAATTCATGCAGGCAACTGCCAAACAACTCATTTGATTTAGTCGCTAAAGCCGGTGTTTACTGTCATTCAGCGCTTAGTGAGTTTTAATTTTAAACTATAAGATTACTACACAGCACAGCAGAGCTGTTCTCCACTGAATCTCTGCTGTCTCGGAGAAATAACTGAGACATCAGTAAGACCCCCAACAATGACATCACCAGCATCAACCTTATTTACATATAGGCACGACCAATTACCCATCAGCCCCTGGCTGGCTGAACATGCGCCACTTGGGAAGCCAGTCAGATCTCTTAAAATGGGCGTAAGGACCGTGTTTCTCCGCCCCTCACAGCAGTCATAATTACACCTCGGAGCCTGTCATCCTATTTAGCTGGATTATGACAAACATCTGCTTGCCAAAGCCCTGCAGGATAAGAGCTGCTGAAAACGAGGAACCTGCACATGGATCTGGGAGAAAACGGGAATGTTTTTATGCTAAGCTGACTTTTCTGAGGCTAAGCTGATGAAGGAGCTCTGGAGAAACTGGCTTCCAAAGTCACCCTCAGAACCTTCTGTGTGTGTGTGTGTCACACACACCTATACTGGGGGTCCAGCCCTCATAGTTTGGGGGACAGAAAAGGTTTGGGTACCAGGCTGTGTCTGCACTTGTTTTGCTTTTGTGGGCCACAAAACATCCTCACTTGGCAAAAACTGGCCGAGTTGTATTTTAATCACAATATAAATAGCAGAACATTTATGTCACACTTACTGTCTGCGGCGTAGAAGTTTCTGAAATTCCTTCAGGTCTTTCTCCAGCGTAGGGAACTCATAAACATCTTCCAACACATATCGATACAGCGTCTGCAGAGGAAAGATAACTGATCTGAGAACAGTGTTGATGTTGGTAGGGAAACGCAGGACAGAAGAGCAGATCTTAGATGCATTAGAAACACAAACATCTTCTGATTTATGAGCATCTGGGATGCAAAACAACACAGGTGGAGGCCAGTTGTGTGGGTGTGTGACCTTGTGCAATAACATGGATCATTCATTACCCAGCATGCATCTGGGATGTACGTTTCACAAGACATTTCCCAATGCATGCTGGGTAATGCTGACACTCAAATGGGTTGTGTAAACATGCATTTACGGTCTGTGTTGTAAAACAACTTGAACATCTCAAAGCCTGTCTGACACACACGCGCACACACACACACACACACACACACACACACACTGTGTTTCTGATGAGTGTATTATCCTCAGGGGTGCTTTAATGTTTGATGAAATCTGAACGATGTTGCGCGTCACGCGTGATTTAGCCGCCAAAGCACAGGTTGTCGTTTCAGAGGGTCTGATCCATCGCTACCAGCCTTCACCAGACCTCCTTTATTCTGCCTGTTACCAGGCAACAATCACCTGGGAAACGCTCCATGTAATGATGTGTACTGCGACCGTGAAACAGCCCCGTCACTGCAATGACACTGCGGTTGCCATGGAAACACTGTGTGAGCGCGTGTGTGTGTGTGTGAGCGTGTGTGTGTGTGTGTGTGTGTGTGTGTGAAAGTGAGTGGGTGGGGGCCAAGGCAGGTAAGGACAAGATGAGAAATTGCATTGTGTGTCTGTGTGTGTGTGTATCTGTGTGTCTGTGCCAGACAGAATTGGCTATTTCCTACAACACACACACATCTTTAAAACACTGCACACACTACACACACATCTAAATAAACAGCAAATGAAATAACAGTAAGAATTTCATGTGACGTGTTTTCATGTGTTATCTGACAATAATCTTCACATCTGAAAGTTAAGGATGTATGAATGTTAATTTATCACACCAGTAGATTCATAATCACATAACTGCAGACAACACGCCGGCCTGACACTCTGAAAAATAACATACTAAACACGATGCCCCAGAAGAACCAGTTTTGGTTCCTTTCTCCAAACAAAGGTTCTTTAAGAACCATTCTGTCTTTGGTTTTTAAGTCTATAAAACCTACAAAGACTTGTCGTGCAACAGAGTCTTTGATAAAGAATCTGATGCCTTATTTATAAAGACTGAATCTCACTAAACTCATCTCAGTTCACACACGCTGTGTGTTTTTAATGAGGTCTCAAACTGTTTTCTAAAAGCTGCGAGTGTCTGTGTAAAAGCAATAAGAGCGGAAAATGAGAAGAAGGGAAAATAAAGATTTCTAGGGGGAAAATGAAAGAAAAACCATTAAAATAAAATCAAGCCCTGACATGAGACGATTGTTCATCAAACTACAAAGACGGGCTGAGAGAACGAACAGAAAACATCTTTATTATCTGACTTAAATCACAAGCAAACATATGCAGCAAAGCCTCACATACTTACAATAGTCAGCAGTATGCAGTCTGTACTGCACAACAGGAAGTACATACTAGTATTTTATTTTCAACACAACCCTGTGCATCTGGTTAACATTGTTGATGCCAGTTTGTGTATCTGTACTGCTTTTAAATCAATGCATGGATTCCAGGGAAACGTTTCTGTAATATTTGACATTAGGTTACCAGGACGTTTGGCCAATGTTATTACCTTCATAAAAAGCTTGACGTTTTCCTCCTCTCGCAGGAAGTCCTTGTATAGTGAACTCCACTGAGAGACCAGGTGCAATACCTTCCTCTTCCTATAGAGAGCCTCGTTTCCTTCCTCCTTACCACGGCAGCGCTTCGTACAGTAGGTGAGATCGGGTTAAAGACCAATAACAACAATAAACTCAACAAAAACTCAATGCACCTGAACATTAAACGAACCAGGACTATCAATTAAACTTATGAAGTTTAGATACAAGACACTTTATTCTGAATATTGTTATGACTGAATGCTTATGCATCTTATGTTCTTATAGATCACTATGAAAACATCAAAAATCATTTTAATTACAAATATACTGTTATATTGTAATATGCATATGTTGTTATAATATTTTAATGAAAATCTGTAACTAGTAAACAAGCACAGATACAACAGACAGCGATGCTACGGTCTCAGATTTGGACACATGTTGTATTTTAACATCAGATAATAAGTGTTGATTCTTGCATCTGTTGAAGGATATTGTCCCAGCAGAGCCTGACACAGATCACTGGTGGACATAAACACCAAATATGTCAACAGGAAATCGTCCAAAAGCATTTCTGCAAGACAGAACCAGTAAAAGTTAAAACATTCTTGCAGTAATGTTGGTTTTTATGTTGTTTGTCATATACATCAAAATGTTATTCTTAGCAGTTAGTGAAACGTTACATATTTTGGAATAACGTTTTTATGAACAAGCAATAATGTTGACGTTGATTTTTTTTGTTGATTTTCAACATTTTGAACATTTTTGTTACTATGAAAATTCTCTTCAGTTTAAGTGTAAGTCTTAAACTTTTGTTTGTGCTGCGATTGTGTTAAACATCCAAATATTCTCGCTAGCGCTTCATAAAAGACCATCTCTGCTCTCACAGAAGCTTCATCAAACAAACTCTGTTCTTATTCAAACCCTGAATCTTTCATTTACACCTTCACGTTCTAAAAATATCCTCCATCGTTTTTGCTTCTCCGAACCGCCTCATTTCCCTCAGGAAAAACAGCAACACAACACACACAAAAATCTCTGGTGTCTCTAAACAATTATCACCACAGTGTTTATGTCAGATCAAACGAATTCTATTTCTAGAGTTTTAGCTGTTAAGCTAATGCTGTCATTCCTAATATCTCACAATAAGAGTTGAATTAAGGTAAACCCAACACACTACATTGTTTAACCTGGTGCTGGTAACATTTGTTAGTTAGGGCAAGTCTAACTAACAGGGAACATTCTCAAAACAGTGGTTAACGTTCTTTAAAAGTTTCCCTGAAGTTATCAAAACTTGCAATAATGTTAGTGTTAAAAACGTAACAGACTAAATGTCTCATTTCTAATGTTTTGTTAATGGAAACGTTACAGAAACGTTCTTACAACCTTTGCTGAACAACAGAAACACTGCCTCAGCAATCATCTTTCTTTTCTTGTTAACATGATGGGTGTTTAAATCCTAAACACAGCTGACGGCACATTGGTAATTACCCAGAATGCACTGCAGGGTTAACTCATCGCCTATGGGTGTGTTATACATTAAACAAGGGCGAGGAACCTGAACATGAAATTACACACAGAACGAACATAATTACCTTCTTTTATCACCTTGTAACATCTCAGCATCTTCTAGACTTTAGTTTAGTTTCTTTAAATCCAGGCATTAAAACTCAGTACAAATGTTTGAACTTAAAAGAATCCAGAATATGATATTTTACTGTACTCTTCACGTTGGTATATTAAATGTAATACATTATACGCTTGCTGCAGGTCTCATTTGAAAGACTTTCCAATTAAAACTAAACTCTGCTTCAAAGAAACTTGTACTGAAGGCATTGGTGACCCTGTCTGACCTTCAGAAACTCTGCACGCCAGATTTCTGTACTCCATCTGCTAACATTCAAGTCAGCGCATGCTAAAAACCTCCTAAATATTCATGAGATACAAAAGACAACAGAAACAAACACTTCAAAATGAAAACTTCAAAAGGCTGCTCAGAAGCTCCAGCAGTAAATGTAACCGTGTACGTTTGAGAGAGTAAAGACGCCTGCAGGCAGAAAATCGCTGAGAAGAAACCAAAAGCTACACAAAGCGTTCCAGAACGAGTCGTTGTAACACGTCACATTCTTCAGTAGTTAAGAGATGGAATGCGTGTTTGTGAGATAACCTCTTCGCTGACCACAAAAAAACATCTTCAATGTCATTCAAGAACCCAAATAGTGACATATTACTGTATAAAAACTCTTCAAGACATTTCTGCCATTATCTTTGAGATGGTTAAGTGATAAAATGTGATTTTGTAGGACCATAAGTAAGCAAGTTCTTTTATAAATTCAAGATCTTTTAAATCATAGTGATGATCTACACAACCCATAATCCTGAAGTTAAATGCACCAGTCACAGAAGCCTTTTCATTGCCATGGAAATTGGAGTTGCAGTTGTGTGTGAATGCGCTGTGAAGGATAATTTATTTTGTGCTTAAATCTCAACTTAATGACATCACAACCACATGAATGAAGACGGTGAGGAGGTCTGTGGTGGTCTGTGGTGGTCTTAGTCACTTACCTGCTTCTTTTCCCTCCGTAGCTCCTTGATGCTCATCCAGGCGAAGATCACTCAGCAGATGCTCCAGGATCTTGTGGGGCGTCCCGGACACCACAACATACCTGTTAGACAGAGCAGATGAGGAAGACTCTGGGTAATCTTCATCAGTGGAGGAACACAAGTTACTCCACTCATGCCCATTTCTAACATCATCATCTTCTTCTTCATCATCATCATCGATGTAACGAAAATTGGGAATGTTGAAGGTGAAGATTTCTTCCTCGTCCTCCAGACTGCTGCTGCTGCTGCATTCCCAATCTTCATCATCCTCTTCTTCCACCAACGGAACGGGTTTGAGTTTCATACTGTTCTGTTTCTCGCCTTCCATTCCAGAAACCGGAGCAAGCACACGCATGCCACCTCATGCCCAGCGCCAAGTCATCGTTCCTGGGCTGTTAGGAAAATCAGCCCCCGCGTGTGCAGGAGAAACTCCGGATTCACACACACAACAACCAACAAACACTTTCTGCACAGCTACAGATGCACAAGACCCCACAAACAGCCAATCTGTGCAAGCCAACATTAGTTTTAGCTGCTCAGTGCTTCAGAAACATGTGGAATGTGTCAAAAAGAAAGAGAGACTCTCATTGGCCGAAAGAGGCTGCTAAAGCAACGTCATTAAAAGGGGAGGGCTCAGATAAGGGGGTGGGGCTTCTTACCTTTTATCACCCTCCTCGTCTTTGACTCCAGCTGTCTGTGGAGATGCAGGATCTGAGGGGACTCTCTGGAGAACCAAAACGTCCTGACCTCTCTCCTTCAGACAGACGCGCACCACACTCTCACCCTGAGCCTGAGGAGACAGCCAATCAGATCGCTCACAGGGCTCATATAATAATTAACGTTCACATTTGGTTAAAAAGCTCATACATTCAATCAATTCGATAAACCTTATAACCTGCAAGAATAAAATTAATCAATAAAAAGCAGTTCTGCCGCAGCTAAAAATAAAACAATTCATCCACAAACACAAAACTTGCGATTACACAAACTGACTCAAAGCTATTTTAAAACACAGCTTCATTATTTATTGCAGGGTGCAATTAAAACTCATTCATTTAATGCATCTGTGTATCGCAGCGGTAATCTCAGTTTATCTGTACACAGCCAAACAAGCTTAAACTTGCATTTTCATCACACTTTTACATGCAAGCTCTCATCTCTTTCTCTCTCTCTCGGGCAGCTCTTCAGGGAATAATGAGAGTTATGAACACAGAAGGGAGGGTCAGTTTTCCTGCAGTACCCAGAAGCAATAATTACAACATACACTAAACACTTTCCTTCAGAACATCTGAGATTATTTACTGTATGTACACATCTGACGGTGGGCTGCATACTGTACATGTACAGCACACCTTTGATACTGTACATCACTCAGGTATTCTATGCAAAATCTGCATACTGTATACTGCATGGCTGCTCAAAACAGACAGAATGAAACGTCATCACACACAGAAACATTTTATGCTCTGCTGCCATTATCAGAAATACATCACAATACGACTCCTTAGTAACACTCACTTATGAAGCGATTCTTGCTAAATCATATTTGAGTTTGTAAATGAATGACTAAACCTGCAGGTATGACTAATGCTTTAAACAACAGTGTGTGTGTGTGTGTGTGTGTGTGTGTGTGTGTGTGTGTGTGGACAGGTCTGGGCTGCAGTGTTTGAAAAAGATGAAAGGCAGGAGAAGGATTAGGAATATCTGAAGTCTTAGACACACACACACACCTGCAGGTGTGAATCACAATACACACGTTCAAAAGCCTCCAGGCACACAGATTGCAAGGCACACAATGATTTGTATCAAACACACACACACACTTCATATACTGCCTAACCAGGCAACAACATCTCAATGCATCTGTTTTTGTAAACTTCTCAGCACTATAGAATCAATAAACTCTACAGCTGAATTAAATGTGATGTTGTTTAGTTCCTCTTACAAGAGCGTAAACACAAACGCTTCCTGTTATTGTTAAAAAGTAAAGTCCAACTGTGTTTATACGAATGTGAAATTGACACAGATTCTGCCCTGTCATTAAATCAGTTTGACAGCAGGTAAAATTAGAAGTACGATCAGACCAGATGTTTTTAAATACCAGTGTCATTAGATAGATCATTTGCTCATTGTGCTGTTATAAAACAGATGTTTCTCCATACGTCTGCATGCGTTCTAGCAGCCAGCCATGCGTGCGTTTGGTGAGACACGCCCTCTAATGAGCACCTGCACAGGTGAGTGAGATCATTAACTCCGCCCCTGCGTGCTGTGACTGTCTGTCTGGGACAGGTGGGCGGAGCCAGACAGGTAACAGCATGTTCTCATTCAGGACTTTACAGCGATTCATCTGAGCCGGCAACCTACACCTGAACGTGCCTGTCTGTGTGTCTGTACAAACTTTACCTTTGAAAACAACCAGTATTTATGATATATAATGTGCCAAAATATCATTAGTTAAAAGTTGTTAGCAAATATATTAGCACAGACAGTTAAAAATTCTCTTTTTCATTGGAATCGAACTGGCAGCTTTTTGGTAGTCTGACTCGCTAACCAGCAGGCCACAACATGTGATTGTATGTGTGTGTGTGTGTGTGTGTGATTATATAATTTCAATTACAACTGCCCACCGGCATCAACACTCCAGACAAAATGTTCTGACCCAACTGCTTAACCTTGTAATGGAACATTTTGTCACAAATATACAATATCCGCCTGTAATTCAAACTCATATACATACAGCGATTCCATCCCAGAATGACCTTCAGTCTCAGAACGCTGCCGGCCTCAGGGCTTCAGAGACACAACGATTGGTCGGTTCACATGCTCTCCTGCAGACCGAAGGATGGTGGGACGCGACAGGAGTCGTCCGTCAATCACCAGACAGGAAACAGATGGATTATCAACATCACAGACAGACTCCCATCTAACAGAGAACGTTCTCAGAACATCGGCTACAGAACTCTAAAGGTTCTCTCAAAGTTAACAAAAACATTCTTGCAGTAACTTTTGTGGAACTTTGTTCTAATGTTACATTTCATAAATATAAAAATGTTAAACTTCAGTATGTTCAGAAAATGTTCTGAAATTTGATTTTCTGAAAAAAATCTAAATGTTTTTATGACAAAGCAATAATGTTAATACATTTATACAACTGGATGTTTTGAAAGTTTGCAGAACTTTTTACAATAAACATTTTTGTTACTAAATGGAAACGTTAAATAAATGTTTGTATATAAAATTGTTAGCTGAGCACATGGGGTCTCTTAATTAAGTTATGGAGGAAACTCTGACGCAACATACGACCCACTCAGCTTTGCTGTTACTTAACAAAGTTTATCTACCCCAAAACATTCCCAAAGTACTACCCGGAATAAACACAGAGTTTTTCCCAAACATTCCCTAAGTTCCAAAATAAACGTGGTTATCTGGTTATCAGATCAGTGTGTAGCGATCTCACAACTCCCTTGATGTTGTTTATAAAAAACAGTTTGGTGGAAACATCAATAGTATTTTACAGTACTTATGTAACGCCACAGAAAAAAATTGACAAACACAACCACAGATAATCCTGGGAAAAAAATGTTGTGATAACAAAGAGCTTATCTGCGGTGACCATGTTTCTTTCCAACATTTCCAAAATCAGCAAACGTCTCTCCGGGGAATATTTATGCCAGAGATACTGTACTTCTGTGCTTCTGGAAAATTCTGTGAAAACACATGATCTGTCCAGTTCACACACACAGAATCGGCCTCATGAAAGCCTGTAAGATCATATAAACTAACATCTTGTGTTTTATTATCGCGGCTGCAGTTAAATGTTCAGCTGGACGCAGAGGAACAAAAGAAGTTTCTTTGATTTGGATGTTTGATCAGAACTCTCACAAACATAATAACAACCCTAGTTTTTAAGCCTATTTTATTTTACTTTTTTTAGAATTGAAAAAAACACTGGGTGAAATGAGGGTCTAGCGCAGATATGTACCACGTCAGTTAACAGGGACCGTTGTTAGAACGCTAAACATTAAAAAACAATGTTTTGAATGTTCTTAGAAATGTATTATTCAAAATAATAAGTTTTGTGTTAGTAACTCAAACAGTATTTGGGTAGTAAATCAGTTTTCATAGACAACATCAGTGATACAGTCTCGCAGTCATTATACATCTGTCTGATGAAAACCCACAGGAAGCCACGACTGACCAATCAAAATAAAGAACTCACCAGCTCTCTGTAATAATGGGTTCCTAATGCTCAGTGATGACTGTGTCTGAACCACAAACTAAACCAGATTATATCAGACCGTAAACACACCAAACTGCAGCAGCCAGACCACATTACACCAAACGAGAGAATCTTCTTTCTCCTTGGAATTCCCAGAGGCTGGAAAACCCACATTCCCTGCTCTCCAGGATATTATCTAATTCCCTGATCTCCTCCCATCGGACACAACCAAACCTCTAGGACTGGAGAACAAAAACACAGTGTCTCAGCCACCGCAACCCTCAAATGTTCAATTTATATTCCTAAAATGTTCTTTACAGCAATGCCACTGAGAAGAACCATTATGGTTCCCCAAAGAACCATTCAGTCAAACAAATCTTACCAGTTATAGTTTAAAGAACCTTTTTCTCCATTATAAAGAGCTTTTTTGTAAAACAGGAGGGCTCTGTGGTTAATAAAGGTTCTTTCAGGAACTGTCCAAGATAACAAGGAACGTTCTCTAAACAGCTAAGCTAACACTATCCAAAATAAGTGTGTGTTTCAGTGACGGCCTCCACCTGTCCTGCTCAGGGGTCAGGGGTCACTGTTCTTTCCCACACTGGGTGGAGAACAAATTCACAGATCCATTAATTCCCAAACGTAAAGCCGTCAGCAAAAAGGAAAGGAGAGACTTTTTAATGGAATTACAACAGGAAGCACTGAGTGTTCCCTTCCTGTGTGTGTGTGT
>JBAJNP010006905.1:7192-24137 GCA_036877545.1 Yasuhikotakia modesta | reverse complement strand
GTTATAAAGAAACCCTTACGGTCACCGCTTATATTATTAAATATATATTATTAAAATAACCATCTTTCACTTTTTAATAGTAAGAAAAATACATTTAAAAAAATGGGTGATAATCCGCAATGTCGATGCCTTTAATGGGAATGAAAACCAGTGAACGTTTTAAAATACAAAACCTTTTCACTTTATGTCCAAAGCAACGTTTACAAATACGTCTAAAAAGGTTGATATGAAACGTACAACGTCATGTGACGTTCCTGGTTTTGGGAATCCCTGCTTGTTCGGTACCTAAAGGTGTATCTATTACATCGTTCATGCACAACTATATAGAAACTATATAGAAACACAAGAAATAAAACCAGAGTCGAAATCGCTTCTGCACAAGAGTGGGGACACGCATGCAGGGTATCTGAGGTCAGAAAAGGAGTGAGTGTAAAGGCCTAATGCGAAAAATGAGGACTATAGGAAAAGACGTGTGGGTCACAGTCTAGACAGCCAGGATGAAACCCAGGACACCTGACACAGGTGCGTGCGGTTTTTACGACACACGACTGTTCCCAAAACACACATTTGATTAATATCAATGGTACTGTACCTTTCAAACACTACAGTGAGTCTATGGCAAGCCTGAAATACTAATATTTTACACTAATATTGAGTATTTTTTATTAAGAGTTCTTTCATTATTATTGTTATTATTATTATTATTAAAAAACCCAAACAATATGCAGGACATCAAAAAACAAAAATTGTGAAATATTAAGATAGCATCCAATAAAACATTTTACTAGACATGGGCTGTGATGGATTAACATACATACTGTAAACACTCATAAAAGAGGCCGTACAGAATTTAAATCTCTATACCAAATACAACTCTTCAGTCTTTATTAAAATGAAGACAATGATGATTTTTAAACTTAATTTCTCTCTTAAACGGAGCACGTTCACAGACTAAACTGGGATAAAGTTATGAAGTTATTTATCAATAATCCAAAAAAACTGATGGGAACGTTCAGTGCCAAATGACACCGACTTCAGCTCCAGTAATTCACGTACACACACACTCATCGCACTAATGCGAATTACCCCGAATGAACGCGTCCTATAAACTTATGCATGGAAACAGAAAAAACTCCCTAAATTGCATTTGGAAAACGGACATCTGCGCACATTAAAATGTACCATTTTAACACCATCACCCTTAACATCAGCTGATCTCACGCATTTGACAGACAGGAGCAGAGGTGTGTACGCGTGTGTATCTGTGCGAGTTACCCGTTTCGCCATACAGCCCCGGGCCTGAACCCTCCGGTTGTCGCGCGCTGCCCGTCTTCCCTCCGCGTCTCTTCCCGTCCTGAACCTCCCCGACACCGGCCTGCTCGCTCCGCCGTCTCGGGCTCTCAGACGCCGCAGAGGCCCGTCAACTCGCAGGAGTTCGCGGGGTCCTAAAGACCTTCTGTGATGAATCGCAGTGACGTCACAGTCTCTCGTACCCCCGGACGGGTCGGTCAAATACGCGATTTCTGCGTTATCACGACCCTCTTTTGATTTATTATTATTATTATTAAACGTCTCTGTGGTTTTTGTTTTAGCACTGTGAGCAATTTAACTTGTACAATTTAGCCTACAAGGTATATCCACTTGTGTGTTTCCCTATTTCTACCTATTGTCTATTTGCGCAGTAGTTTATGTGGTCAAATTCAAATCAAATATAATAAAGGTACAAAGAAAGTACAATTTAACACAACTAAAGCTGTTTTAAGTTAAACAAATTAATAGTTCAGCCTCAGATTAGAAGAGCCGATGTGAATCAATCCCAAACTGTTTCCAAAACAGTTCCACCAAGGTTAAAAGGAACTAGGATAAAAGTACCGTAGTACCACGACATATATATTAGACCTGCACTATGTAGTGATGGCCTGATGACAACAATGTACCATGTTACCACCGCAGGCCTCAAAAAGGGATGTGACCTCTGGACCAAACAGTGAGATTAAAATAACCGAGACAGGAGATGAACACTGTCCTTGAATGACTCACATCCTCCTGTTCAAAAATATATGCAGATTCTCTCCATCTGTTCATGTTTCTCTCATTCAAATTCTCTTCAACTCTTACTCGCTCACTCTGCTGGTACTCTGAGACTCTGTCCCTCACCCTTATTACCTGCAGAAAGCCATCTGTTCCCCTACATCTCAACAGAAGCTGCTGGGCTGGTGTAGAACTTCTCACACAAACTGAATCCTGAAATCCAGGCTCCACCCTCCAGTTTTTTGAGCCAATCACCTGCCCTGAAAATGGTACATGGCAAAAAAACAATATTCCAGTCTATTTTGTTGTTATAATATTTATTTTGCACACACGCACAGAAAACCCACCTAAACTGCATTTGCATGTGCATTAAAACCAATTTAGACTCTTCAATTCAGAGTTTCTGTAAAATTAGCTATTTAAAAAAATATATAGCAGTTGTTCGGCGGAACCAGCACCGCAGTGATCTCAGACACCTCCACCAAACAATAAATCAACAGCCAGTTGTCACAGAACAGTTTCTGACTCAAAGGGCACAGGAAGTGATGTCACTTAGCCTTTCCTGTTGTGTGAAAGTACAGAAATTAATGAGTCCCATGAAAAAAAAAACACGGCAATTTTAATACGGTAAATACCTAGATTACAGACATCAAGCAAAATCAACATCTCTCATTTTTGGCAGGTATTTAAAGTTTCAAATGAAGGCATCAACAATATCCCAGTCTTGCACAAACACACAATTATAGAGAGGCAAACACACCACACACACATGCATACACCCCTCAAAAAACACACAGCAGGTCAAAGGTGTGTGTGCAAACGTTTGTGGGAAAGAAATGTAGGTTCACAGATATCATGAGAACAACAAACAGTGCTTCTAAAACAAATTGCATGATGGGTAAAATTCTCCAGCGAGGAGCACAGTACACAATCAACCTCATTATTAAAGTACCAGTTTAAAAATTAAACCCAAAAAAACTGAGATCTTAAATATACATAAATCTGCATTCCAAACTTCCAAATCTTGTTACGCCGATTCTTCTGTGTAGGACATAATATTCTCCACAATGTACATTAAAAATACGGCTAAAATGCTGCCTTGTGTAAATAAATAAAAAATTACAGTACAGAATCAACCTTTTTCCTTAATGCCATTCCTGTAAAGGCTGTTTACAGCATTCTCCTCACCTGCGCCCCCCCCAAACAACACAAACCGACATGACCACACCTTCATCAGATAAACCACGCCCACATACTTCAGCCAGCCAACCAACTCATCGTCCTTGTCCTTCATCTATTCCTTTCCGTTCCTTTTCCACTACAGTCCATTTTGTCTCATTCATAAAAGCCTGCGACCCCTCGATAGATTCATTGCCTTTGGGTGCAACTACAGTTAAAAAAGCTTTTAAACATCACTGAAATCAACTATTAAAATCAAACGAAAATAACTAGTCAGACAGCAGTTCTGCAGATTTCAGGACACTGCAATTCTACCTCAAAGTAAACTATTAAAACAAACACTTTAAACGAAACATTCTCCTCCTCAACCAATCCACAGGAGGCCACGCCCCTGCCAATTCCCTGAACCGCCCTCTGATTGGCTGACCCTGGATTCAGAGACCACTGTCCATTGACTCCAAGCCTGAAATAATATAAGCAAAACGTTTACAAAATTAATTGAAATAAATATATTTAATTCAGCAACATGCCTTTAAATTTGTACGAAACTTACATAGTGAAGCTTGCCACATGGTTAACCTGAAAAAAATTACAAAATTGTCATTGGCAATTTCTTAACACTTTTACACAATACAAATCTACGTTTTTCCATATTTTGAAATGGTAAAGGCACATGGTTTAAAAAATTAACCTGTTAATGCAATAATAATATTAATGTTTGTGCATTTATACTGCATTTTTTGGCAGCGATCTGCAGAGGCATTGGGATTTTTCCCTAATCAGGAAACATTTCCAGGTGCAACAATTTGTACAAACCTCTGCTTTAAGGCCTAATTTGACTGATGGAATCTGAAACTAGCGGAGAAAGACCAATAAAACATGAGAGAGATGAATGAATGAAGAAAATAAAGGGAAAAAAGAGTGCGATGATGAAGGTGTTTCCCAGCAAGGGTTCTGATCATAAAGGTTCTGTGTGCAGAACCCCTTTGACCCAACAGGAAGTAGTTAAAACCCATACTCACCCCCCCAAGCTCGTAAACAGCATCCTCATTAATGCTAATGAGTAATTAAGCATTAACAAGCCCCCTCAGACAAGCACACACACGCCAGACACACACACCACCCCAATAAAACATTATGAGCTTTTGTTGTGGACGGCGTGTGCAAGGAGAATAAATCTCACAGATTCATTTATGCAGAAAGAGTTAGAACTGATGCATTCTGGGTAATGTAGTTCAATGGTAGGGCTCATACCTCTGTCTTTACCATTCTGCAGTCTATCGTCATCTTCTGTTCCGTCTTCTAAAAAAAGAAGAACAGATAGAAAGAAAAACAGACTGATGAGGTGTCTAGAATGATAAACAATATTCTTAATAAGACCAAAGTGAATTCTACTGTTTAACTGCACTGAACCTTTTTATGACTAGAGACTCACTGTAATAGTAGCATTGACTAGCATGTTGCTATCTCACATTAGCATTGGACGACACAGTACAATCACAAATATTGGATACAACAGTTAATTTTAAATGTTATTACTTCACTTCTTATTCCAAACAAACCAAACATCAGTAAGAACAGAAACTGCACATTGAACGCTTGTGTGTGTGTGTGCTCTCGAACCCGTGTTCAGCTCTTTGACCAATGAGGACATGGTGTTGGTGATGGAGTCTGCTGCCACCAGGAGATCATTTCGCAGGTTTCTTCGAGCTCCTTCAGGAAACAAAACAGAAATGCTTGATGGAAATAAACTACAGTAACCAAGGGAGTTTATTGAGGAGTTCGTTGTCACAATGTTGTTAAAACGTTCAATTTACCCTGAGCAAATGCTTCCTGGACATCTCCACCTACTCCCGACAGAGAATCCTGAGGACCATGGGTGGGGGTGTGGCCTGCATGTGTAGGGGTGGAGCCTGCGGAAGGAGAGCGAATGGGCATCGGGATGGAGCGAGGGGAGGCGTGGCTTGGGGAAGAACCAGCAGCTTGAGCCTGAAAAAAAGAACAAGATTTTATTTGGCTGAAAAGTGTCAATCAAAAGCAAGTGTTATTATACTGGTCAGTTATTACTGACTGTGTGACATCACCACATATAAATATCAATATGTGTAAAGGCCTTTAGTATTGTGAGAGTTTACAGTGGAAACAGGAAGTTAATCACTGGGTGGAAAAGAATACAAAACAATAGAAAACAACGTTCGCATAAACAAAAGACACAATGCACAGTAACACACTTGTGTGCACGCGCACACACACACACACACTTACGGCTTGTCTCTGTTCCTCGTCCTGAGGGGCACAGACGAGACGCACAAAGAAAAGACAGAAAGAAAAGAAAAAACACAGAAAAGAGCAACAAGATCAGAAGAAATGAAAGAAGATAGAAATATAGATCAGGTGTCTGAGAAATACAGCGGCTCAAAATTCAAGAGTGAAAGATTATGGCGCCCCCCGGTGGCTCAATAATGAAAGTACATGACAGACAGCGCAGTGACGGTGTTTGTGTTCTGATACCTTCAGTAGTTTCATCAGTCCTTCCAACTGCACCATCAGCTCTCTTCTGCTCTCCTGCAGAGACGACATTCTCTGCTCCAACTCATCTTTCCTTTGCCTAAACAACACACACCGTCAGTCAGATGCAGACGCAAACACACACACGCACACACTCTCACACTCACACACACACTCGTCTAAAACAACAAAAATATCCTAATATATTCCAGAAATTTCCAAAATATGGTTACGTAAACTCGCGCACACACACTCAAATGAAACACCTGTTACTGAGAGGCTTTCATGAGACACCAAAGCTATTTTTATTTTCTGCTTTTAAAGCCAATACACAATATTTTCCTGTCACCTATAAACTCTTTATAAAGATATTGTGGTTTTGATCTTTAGAGGAGTGTTAAACAACCCTGTCACACAGCAGCCAAAATAAACATTTAAACCAAAATAAAAATATTTCCAAATGACTAAAACACAAACGTATGAAAACACTGTGTGTGTTAAATAACGTGACACTGGAAACGTCTGAATGCTGAATAAATTCTTTGAGTGTGTTTGTGTCTCTGACTGACTGTCTATCTTTGTGTGGTCTTTGTGTGTGTGTCTCTGACTGTGTGTGTGTGTGTGTGTGTGTGTGAGAGAGATACCTGAGTTGTCTCAGTTCTGCCAGCAGGGTGGGGTTCTGCTGGACTCTCTCGGGGGTTTGCTGACATGCCTGTTCGTGCTCCACACGCAAACGCTGTATTTCCTGCAAAATCTCCCTGACAACACACAGCATTACATTTAGACATTTACACAACCGCTGAAGCTGTGCAAACATCAACCGTCTGTGAAGGTGTTTGTACCTGTTCCTGTTCTCCAGGTGCATGATAAGTTCTCTCTGCTGTTTGTTGGTGTCATAGCTGAAGTTTGAAGGTCTCTGTGCAGAAATATAACATTACTGTAAGTCTGTGTCTGATTGGTTATATTTTCATTTAAATATGACAAAACAACATGGGCGGGGCTATTCTGTCCTCATTAATAATCAACTTGAAAACAACAAAAGCTGACTGTGTGTCATTGTTTAGACAATTACATCAATGTGTGTGTGTGTGTGAGTCTCACAGTGGCGTTTCCAGGTTCTGTGGACAGACGAGCTGCATAACGTGCGATGAGTTTGTGTTCTTCATCCATCCTGGTGGGACTGTCTAATGCACTACACACACACAAACACACACACACACTTACTTACTTAGACGTACACTTAAACAACCTCAGTGACAACACTGTAAACACACACACTTACCGTGGGCTGTTCTGAAGTTTGTTCACATATGCTGCAATCAGTGCATGTTCCTCATTCATGCGCTGAGCTGCGGCTAGAGTCGGCAGCCTACACAAAACACACACACACAGAAAAACAGATAAAGAGGAATGAATAAATGTCTGTGCTGATCTCGTTGATCCGTGTGTGTGGGCAGGAATATTCTTCTCGTTTCTTGTCTGTTATTACAGACAGATAAATCTGATCTGGAAATATCTCTCTCCCTGGCTGTTTCACTGATCTCGTCTGTCTGAGATATTTTCATTCTGAGGCCAATGTTGCAGGCTGCAACAGGCGTCAGTGTTCTCCAGTTATGTGTGCAAGGAAATTAGGACAGTCAGGAATTAGATTAGGGCGTGACAGAATAATGAAATAAAAATATAAACATGAAATAAAAAGGTGTGCTCACCTCTTGGCAGGGGTGGAGCCAGCTGAAGGGGGTGGAGCTGGTTCATTCATGTTTCCTATTGGACGGGGTGGACTAAAGGGAAAACATACAATTAAAAGTCAAAATGCTACTTATTCAATCGTTCATACACTCACAAGTATTCAGCTGAATTCAAACATGTTTTCTGTTTTTACTGGCCTGAACCTCAGAATCTCACACACACACAGTTCACTCATGCAAGACTAACACACTACAGCAACACAGACAGAACAGAGGCGCAGTGTGAGAACCTGGGAAAGACAAACTGAGAGAAAACAGACATGATAAAGATGGAAGAAAATGATAACAACTAACAAAACTGATAATGACTAAAATGACCTCACTTCCTCTGTGGCCAGTGGTAGAAAACAAAAATGTTAAAAAATCCTGCTCTTTACGTTTCTCTCTCTCTGCCTCTACTGAGCGATCGTGTCTGACCCTCATCGGTGTGGGTCCGCAGAGACAGGGATCATGTGACACCGGGAACCAATAGAAACATTCCCAGCACTTCCAAAATGGCAGACCTGTGTGTGTGTGTGTGTGTGTGTGTGTGTGTGTGTGTGTGTGTGTGAGAGAGAGAGGGGGGTGTGCTTTCCCATCTATTGGGGGCAAATCTGTTCCCAGAAGTCAGCAAAACCTACTTTTGGGGAAGCCCTCATTTGTAGAAACTTTCTTTCTCATTTATACAAATTTTAAATAGTCAGCATATAGTAAATAAGTTAACCTAATAATGTCTGTGTGTGAGGGTTTGGTTTTGGGGAAAGAATGAAATAGTGGCAGACAATGGGCCATCCTTACAAACATCTAATGAAATAAAAGTGTGTGTCAAAGTGTGTGTGTCACTTACACTATATTGGACAGATTTAGGGTTTTTTCTGGGTATTCTGGATAGACAGGGTGGGACGGCTCTCTGCTCGGCACACAACCCAAAGATTTACTGATGGCACGTCCCAACTTCTTAGCCGGAGATTTCTAGAACACACACACACACATTAAAATTTACAGAGAATTTGAAAATAATGTGTTTGAATTAACAAACGCATTACCATAGTTACCCAGTCCGTTTACCCATTACGAGGGAAATAAAAGAATTACAAGAATCTGAATTAATTCTGACATTGGACTTTTCTCATCTTGAGAACCGCAGCTGACAGCAGCGATTCAGTGACGAGATGAAAACAGACGTGTGTGGAATCACATGTCTAATCACATTTGTGTCTGTTAAACTTTATTCTACTGCGGATTACGGCTAAAATAAGCAAATTCAGTCTTCAGACAGTGAGGCCTTACTTTCTGATAAATACATTAAACTGTTTCAGCTGTTGTATATTCCACATGAAACTCTACTGACTGACAGATTTTGAAATGTAAATGAACTTAAAATAATCACACCGAAAAACGTTTGCTAACATTTTAAGAGCTTAGTGGACATAAACCGATAAAATGTTGATGTTGTGACGCATTTAACTGACGGTAAATTAACACAGATCTTCACCCAGGACGAATGTTCCTTCATCTGGTGCTGGTTGCTATGGTTTCCACTGGCGTGACCTCGCCAAAAACAGTCCTGACACAGCTGATAGTTAAAACACTGCTGACAGCGGTACCGGAATCCCATCATGCTCTCTGATCGACAGAAGGAACATGAGACTGGATGAAAGACTGGGAGAGAGAGAAAGAGAGAGGATAATAAGTGAGTAATCAGGCAGATAATATACTGTCTGTGTGTGTGTGTGTGTATGTACCGTTCTCAACATTGGACAATCGATGCATCAGAGGAAGCCAGATGAGACATTGAGGAGGGGGATCTGACATCATGCAGTCCAGAAACATGTTCAACATCACCTTCTTCTGTTAAACACACACAAACACACACACGACACCTGCTTAACACGCAACACTGCGCGTACTGTGTGTATAAATGAAATGATAGTGATGGACAAAACTGATTTGGAAGAAAATGCTTTGGAAATAGTTACTTGTTGAGGGAAACAGGATCTGGCAAAGTGATCCATGTAACCGAATGACGGCCCCTCAAACACGGCACTGGTCAGCTTCAGTGCCTCTCGCAGGAAGTGGTCAAACTTTGACATCACCATCGCACCATGAGTGTCTGAAATCTGGGAGAAAATATCTAACACACACACACACACGTGATATTAGCTATATGAGGCCAACAAAAGACAATGTCAAGAAGACGTTCATGCGTATTGCTATTCATCTCTCCGTCCACTAGGTGGCAGAACTCCTGCGATCCTACAGCCTATCACCATGAACCTTTACAATCTTGTGCTAAAAGCATCACTATCTTACAATACCCTAATCTCGTTCAGGTCATGATGTAAGAGTTTAAAACAGTTCACTCAACACTAGTGATTTCTGTCATTTTGGGACATTTGGCGTTGATGACTGGTCGTGTGTGAACTTACATCGCAGCTTGTCAACGAGTTTTCCTCCACACAGCACAGAGAGCAAAACCTTCACAGAGAACACAGTCATTCTTCCCTGAGCATCACTGTTGAATGAAGAGTTATGCCATCAGATGACGTCCATAGAGACCACAGCAGAACACACACACACAAGCAAACAAACAAACAAAACAAACACACACACAAACAAACACACACCTGTCGTGTGCGGCCAGCATGAAGTTAAGCAGCAGGCTGGTGTTGTGCTGGACGTTTATCTGGTGCGTGGTGGGCAAACGTTTGTTTAGCTGCTGATAGATGCAGGCGATGATGGTCTCCAGGCGAGCCACGCTGATCTCGGTACAGACGTCCAGCGTGTTCAGTCCGTTGTCACGAACCGCCTCGATCATGTTCCAAACATCCACCAGATGTACTGAGACAGAAACAGTCATTTACCCTCCCACAAAAACCACACGTCCAAACTTCTCCAAAGACTGAATAAAACACCAACTATTCCAGACTGATACACGTCTGCTGTGATGCTTTTACATAGTTTTGAAGGAGTTCACATACATGCTGTTGTTGGATGTTTTGTCACTTAGCTTTGCAAGTATATTTGCAAGTATGTACAATTTATTTTTGTTCACAAAAACAATATCAAACATTTAAGCCTGTTAGATTTTAAGGCTTTTAAGGATTTTAAGAAACAAAATAATTTTTGTGTCCAAGGTTTTGGCACAACACTAATGTATACAGATAGGTGTGTGTGTGTGTGGTTCAGTAACAGTTGTGTTTACTGTAATGCTCACAGTTGCATTTCTTCTGAATAAATCGGAGCTTGCAGGCGGTACGATACGTGGACAGCCGGATGGTGTCATAATTCTGTTCCTCTGAAACATAAAAGTTATTTATCAATAACTTTTTATTATGTTATTTTTTATCAATCAAATATTCACATATTTAAAAGCACCAAGGTCAAAGGTCAGGTGGTGTTTAGCACTCACTCATGTCTGTGAAGATTTCCCTCCTATCGGACATGACGTTCCCCCTCCTCCCCGCCTCCTCTATCATCCTAAAGACACACAAATAAATCCATACATATGATGTCACAACATTGTTTGTACTTTTGGAGGCGTGTCTAACTCTGCATAGTTGAGACAGTATGACAGTAAGACCAAGTGCATATTTCGAGACAACTTAACAGTGCATTGACATATTAGGAAACGGAGCAGCGTTTACACTACATGCGATGTGGATCTAAAAGTTCTAAAGTTTGTTTGTCAGGTGCAGAACCGTTAACATTCTTATATAATGCTTTGTCTGAAAGATGTTCTTCTACAGCAATGTTATTAAGAACCTTTTAAAGAACCGCTATTATTAACAGTGCAAATGTGTTTTGGAACCTTGTGTGCACTGCATTTAGTGCTAAACATCAATAATGCATTATTAGCAGGTGTAAACGGGGTTAAACTGAGGTTGAGGTGAGCAATGAACAGAACACTGTACCGACTGTGATAAAAACAAGACAGAACGCTTTAGAAACCACTTCCTCTCAGTTTCTGTCATTGACATTTAACACATGACTGAATTTCCAAAACGGTTGCATCTTAACAAGGAACAAAAATCTCCACTTGCTACAAAGAACTGAAGCATTGCTCTCTCACACACACACACACACACACATTCCTGCAGGGATTTCAGGGCCTCCAGTAAGACTTACCCATAATCCCTTGGGACACAGAGGCACAAAGCGTGACAACAGCAAAGTCAAGCACACCTCAGAGTAACACAATTATTCCTCACTGAACTTTGAGAAACACTTGTTCTTCTTATCTTGTTCTTTTAATTACTTACTGCCCTCTGCAACTCAGTAAAATAATTTAAAATCGTTTTTCTACAATTCTATTTGACAGGAGCTTACACACACACACACACACACACACACACACAGCATAAGTTCAACAAACCTTACAAATACAATCACACAAGCCCACATAGATAAAATCAATTATAACTAAACAGTAACAAAAAACATGAACTAAATATAACTACATATCCCAGAGCCATTGTGTGTGTGTGTTTCACCTGGTCTCAGCTGCTGGTCAGTCAGGCAAGAGCATCAACAGGCCTGAAAACAGGAAGCATGTTTCATCAAAAGTGTGTTTACTTCAAACCATTAGAACACAGGTAACGTAACTCACAACTTACATGCGTGCACACACACACACACACAAAGACCTCCCAAGGGAAAAGGGGTAAGCAAAATAAGCCCCCCCTCCCAAATAAATTGACATCACACACACATTTTATGTACATTTCTGAATTCCCCATTGATTCGGACACACACACACCCTCACAGTGGAGAGACACAGTCGTGCAGCAGTGAGCTATTCCTGTCAAACACGACCTTTCACTCACTCACGCTATAACTGGAAAACTATTATGTAAGGGCTCCATATGAGGAGTGTGTGTGTGTGGGGGGGGGTGGTCTGGCAAATTTTGGCCTCTGCTGATGCAGTAATTCCTGAACTGTCATTTATAGCTGCATATATTCAGAACCAAACCCAGCATTCTTCAGATATTAAATCCACTTTAAGACAGAACACAATGTTACCACTTTACTAACACATAATACTGTCAAACGTTAGATATTTTTGGTTCACTGGTGCTAATATAAGAGTGTATGAAACAAGCTACCGCATGCGTGCTATGACAAATTCTGTATACAATCCATCCCAGTATAACACCACTCCTCTCCGGGTTTTACATTTTCTCCTCACTGAGAGAAATCCCACTTTATCAGATCCCAGTGCAGGAGAAAACACTGGTGTGTGATCTTTAAAAAAAGCTACAGGCAAAATTCACATGACTCCAGTCCGGATCCTCACATACTCCGGTCCAGAACCCCACAAAGACTGTAAAATGTTCCAGTGCTGTTAAAATAAATATCAGAGATCCTGCTTGGTCAATAAGATCAAATAACGGTGTTTGTTTGCACAGTAAATACCAAACAACTGTCTGTGAGATTATTTAAATAAAACTAAGGCAGTAATTTGACTGTTACAAGAGTGTATTAAACAAAAATGCTTAAGCAACCAATTTTACTAAGATTTTCTCATAGCTGTGTCACCCACACTTTAGATTAGCTGCAGGTGTCATGGAAACATTTACCACGGTAACATTTGCCATGACCACAACTGACAGCTCCATCTGCCTGTTTACACAGAGACATTACTGTAAAACACACACACGCTGTGTACATATTTAGCTTCTCATAAGTGTCTTATTAATCATCTGAGATGTTCTTCACATGGATAAAGGATGACTGAATGTGCCGCCTGTGGAGACCAACAAACGTCTTCAGAAGGTTCCTGTGTACATCAGCCCTGATCTGTGGTGACCTCACGTGTAAATGTCTCCTTTCATCTTCATCACTGTCTTTCTCACATTTATTCTCTCAGCTCAACGTCTTTGTGAACGAAACAAAATAAAATCAAACTCTCTCACTGTGACGTCGGACGTCACATCGATTCAGCTGCCATGGGAGTTTATGAGTCGTGTGTGTGTGTGTTTCACAGGGCTGGCATCAGTAATATTTACATTTTGTGGAGAAACAAATAAGGCTGACAGCACAGAAGTCAAACACACATATTCTCTGGGTCAACGGCTAAAATTTACAAAACCTACCTAAAAATCTAAATCAATTCAATAAAAGAAAACTACAGACATGTTTTGCATTAAGGAACAGAAAGCAGGACCAGTAAGACTTTTATGCAAATTTCTAAGCATTTCTAGTGCAATGTCTTCAATGTAATAGTAGTAAATACAGGCTTTGGTAACCACTCACAGCGCTCTAGCCCTGTCGGCGTCTGACTGTTATAAGACATTCTGGAGGGAGTACAAATCTCTCTGGCTCGTCCACTGATGTCACACACCAACTAATGTTTAAAAAAAGATGCAGATGATATCTGCACACACACCTATAGTGGTTCAAATGTTTCTTTTATGATGTCCTAATTCTGGAAGAGGCTCAGCAGTCTGCTGGCATGCCACTGTGTTTGGATGTGTGTGTGTGTTGGATGTGTGTGTGTGTTTGGATGTGTGTGTGTGTTTGGATGTGTGTGTGTGTGGCAGGTAGGAAGAATATCACACAAGGGGGACAAACATTCCTAAGATTCCTGAGCTCAAAACCCTGTTTCTGTGTGTGTGTGTGAGAGAGAGAGAGAGTGAGAGAGAGATACTGGTAAGAGGTTTGGTTTTGCACAGGTCACATGAATATGAAGGAGTTTTAAGCACAGTTTTAAAAAAACCAATGTGCTGTAGGGGCCCCTGCTTGTGTACTTTATATAAACACACACACACACACACACACACCAACTAGCTTCAAGACCACCCCCACCTTCCCAAAGGTTATTTTTTGCTTTGATGACAGTTCTCTCTGCTCCATTATGAACACACACACACACACACACACACACGTTTGCTTTCACATAAGTCCACATTTCTTTACACACAAGTCTTTACAGTTATTATTTAGCATAACATAACATTTAATGTAATAAATTACACCAGGTGCAGCGGCTACATGCTGGAACACCTGTATGTGAATTTAAATGTTACCTATAGGTCCAAATTCCTTTTTGGGCCCTCAGTACTTCCTATGTTCAGCAATGACAAGTACATTTAAACATGTAGATCCAGTACAAGATAAGATAAGATCAGTGTATCTGTACATTCACAACTGCACAGTCCTAATTTATCACTTTAACTTAACAAAGACCAGTAACTTTACTAAACCTAGTTTTTTAAAAGCTCTTGGGTGAAAAAGGTGTTTTTTAAAAGCTCTTAGCAGTTGCAGCAACCAATTGCAAAACAGTCATTCATTCACCCTTACAAAAGCACAACAGTGATACCATGGTACTGTATTATGATGTTATCTGATGTTAACGCAATAAAACTTTAATATATAACATGCAACGCAATAATCGCCATGTTTACATGCAGCAGAGGCTTAAATAATGCCAGTGCATCACACATTTTAATACTTTGAGTTTCCCTTTCTGACCTACAATATAATCCCGGAAACCCGACAGAACACAGAGAAACACCATAAACACACAAACACATGATCTTAGCAAACACAAATATTTACAGACAGACAGAAGGAGCAGAAATAGTTCAGACGTCCAGGAGAAAGTTTCAAAAGTTTCTCCGTGTTTTCATCGCGCAAGGGAAACTGTTACGTTTGCAACAACCCCATTTACTGAACGTATATCTGCACGATCCCTCAATGAATAAACGTGTATATGTTGCATTTGACACAGTTTGTACTGTGACTTGATTTTCTTTAACTAAGAAAAGAGGAGATGAAAGAGAGCGGCCATGTTGTTAAACACACAACATCATTCGTTTGGTTCATTCAGAGTTTGTGTTTCCCGCAGATGAGAGCGTGAGTCTCTTTTATAACAGTTTCTACATCTTTAAATGATGGTTTATATTCGTGTTTACCGGAGGTTTGCTAAAGAAAAGAGCAGAAGTTCTCCGTTTGGACTCACCGGAGTGAATTTCCGCAGCTCTGGTCCAGTAAAAACCCTCCAACATCAGATTCTCACCCCTGTCTCTGATTTCTCATGAGAGTCTCATTATATTCTCATTAGACGATTCGATGCGGAGTCGCGATTCATTCACGAGATACTCGGTGGGACGGACGGATCGGGTCTGTGTGTGATCGCCATACTGGAGAAAGTCAATGAGACTGAGTGCGAGTCACCAAACAGACACAGTCTCTCTCTCTCTCTCTCTCTCTCTCTCTCTCTCTCTCTCTCTATTTCAAAACACCGTCCCGGCTTAAGTATTTTTCACACAATATTGCCAAAGCATCTGAATGAAAGAGAAAACGTGCTAGAATAAGAATAAACAAACAAACAAACAAAACAAACATAATTTGTATTATTTTTATTAAACTGGACCCCCTGCGCAGGTGAGGGACTTCTGACGTCACGCGTGGCACAGGGGCGTCAAACTTTAAATATGAAAAGTTTCTATTTAGAGTCACACAGCTGATTCCGATGACAGAGCCGGACTGTGTATCTGTCTGAACCCAACGAGCGAGACCATCACAGTTATAAACGCCAGTCCTGAGACGAATTCAAGCAAATATTTAGTTGTCATTTTGGAAATCAAACCACAAGAAACCTAGTGGGTTTTATAAACTAAAAAGAAAGTCTTTGAGGCTAGAACATTATCTGGCACAACCTTGATTATCCAAAAGCTATTTATTTAGTTTAATCTTTATTACACTGAAAGAAACACTGATTTATTAAAGTTTATGCAACATTAGCGACTCGTCTGCCGTGTAAAGTTCACCCACAACAGCATCTTTGCATTTAGTAATGATAATGTGTAACGTTTTAATACAGTATTGTTAAGCAGCGTTATATTACTGTACTAACTAGCTGGGGAAGCTAACAAAACATAAACAGACGCATCTGTTCTCTGATGGCATCAATGGAGGCTCAACATTGATTATAATGCATCAACATTGATTATAATGGAAGTGATGCGGCTCTCAGAAGTATTAGACACGCCCCTAAGGATTAGCCACACCCCCCACGGTGAAACAGTGAAGTGTGAAATGAACTGCGGCCTTATGCCCCGCCCCTCTGTGGTTTAAGAAGAATGATGACACTATTCATCCATGCAGAACATTCTTCTGTGTTACACGATATCATATTTTCTAAGTCATTGGTCTCAGTCCTTTATTCTGTGCTCTCTCTCTCTCTCTCTCTCTCTCTCTCTCTTTCTCTCTCCTCTGGCTGCTGTTGTGTCATGCTGTCTCTCTGGTGAGAGAATTGAAATAACGCTCTTAGTTCTCACAGAACAAAATAAGATGAATAAAAGATTATTTTCTGAAACGCAGCATACATCATACATTATTATAAAGGCTATTTTCATATTTGTGGATTGTAGGTTGTGTAACTGCTGGAGATAAATTACAGCAGATGGCCAGCCAGTTTATTTATGTATCTGTGACATCTTAGAACTCAGGAAGTGCAAAACCTTTGCGTGATCATGTGAACACACACACACACA
>JBAJNP010006904.1:3522-21109 GCA_036877545.1 Yasuhikotakia modesta | reverse complement strand
ACTCTCTTTTCTTCACAGCTTTAAACTCACTTCCTGTCTGTGAAGCTCAGCGGGAAAAGTCTAGAAAAATCTACATCAGCAATTAGAGAACACTTTTATACCAACACCCCAGAGGGATTACAACAAGGTTCCATCTTTCTTGGGTTAATAATACCCTTCTTTCGCCAAGTGAGCCATTTTCAGACATACGTTGCGACAGCGGGTGTGAGGCAGTCAACCTTACATCCCTGTACCCTTCATTTTATCACAGCGGTGCTGCCATCTCATCTAATGTATGTTAAAGGACGATTCACATTAGTGCTAAATTGTGAAACGCTCTAAAGATTGCCCCCACAGATACAGCATGAAGGCATGGACACTTTCTAATCACCGCGTGCCTTGAATAAGCATACTGATATCAGAGACATTTTAAATGGTTTTATATGTGTAAATAAAGTGTAACTGGCAATATTCAAAGTATGTTCCTGTGCATAACCCATTGAGCCACGTAATCCCAGCATGATTTGAGAATGTTCCAAATAACATGTTTTGTACTTTAATGGCAACAAGAAAATCTGCCCTCTTATACAGTATGTCTCAAAATTACAAGTAATTTCCTTCTGACAAAACAGAGGTATTATTAAATGTTCCAAGCTACTGGAATACAATCTGCATTGAGAAGAATACACTGTTACTCCATCCTCTGTAGTTAAAGACCTGGTTTTAATGTTTGACTGCTGACTTGATTTTTTGCTATATATGCTATAATATGCTATATTTCTTACTGTATGTTAGCAGAACAGCCTATATCTATCATAGAAATATTGTCAAACTGCAAAACATGGTATCTGTCTCTGATTCAGACATGACCTCAAGGCTGGATTATTGTAATGCACTATAAAGCAGATTCCATGTGTCCTCTATTAACAAGCTTCAGTTGGTTCAGAAAACCGCTGCTAGAGCTCTTACCAGATCATGAAAGTATGATCATATCACCCCAATTTTATAACAGTCAGGAACAACTTTCCCGCTCTTACATCTGAATAAAAGACTAACAAAAATGTGATATTTTTCACATTTCACAACCTAGCAATCTAGCTGCACAATGGATATATTTGCTTAAAAATAATATGAAAGCATCTACACAATATCTCAGATTGCCCATCCTTGAGACTGTACCAGTCAGGTTTGGACTCACTTTTATATGTGCTAGATCATATCCACTGCTTATAGTGAGACATGCTTATCTGTGAGTATAGCCCATCAGAGGAGATAGTGTCTTCTTATTAAATTACTCTGTAAGCCGACACAAATATAATCATACGAAAGTATCCCTTTGAAAAAATATTGTAACAAATTTGTTTGTCGCACAGCTTCACCCAGAGAACATAAAGAAATCAGGTGTTCCATGTAATGCCATATTATAATGTCAAATAATAACCAATGCCTTTTGTTGCATAAGTGTCATAGCAAGTTTCATTGTTTACTAGACTGCATTTGCAAAACCAAATGGAACAAAAGATATAGTTCAATGGAAACAAATAGGGAAGGATTTTACATTGCATAGGTTTATATTTAGATATAATCTAAACCCATTGTGCTGAGAACAATATGAACAAATCAGATATCTGATCATTAAACCGCATAGTGTCCAAGTGTAAACAGGCCACCTGCTGTGAGAACTGTATGTATTTTGAGTGCTATACACTCATACTCATATCAAACATACCTTTGATCTTGAAGTAGTCTTCAAACAGAATAATGAATTAATCAGGTGTGTTTGATTAGAGAGACATTCAAATACTATTGGAGGTTGCCTAGCAACAGAGTTAGAAACCTCTTATCATATACAATGTTTAAATGCTGTCTAGAGTACATACATATGAGAGACTATGCTATGTGTACAAAACATTGTCATGGTTTCATGAAAGAACTATTCACCAGAGATGAAGCTCGCTGTAAATAATATAGAAATGAAAATCTACCTATTGAATAAACTGGATGCTTATTATTTTTTTGCTTTACTTTTTCTTCAAAATAAGAAATACACTGATAGTAAAACCTCAGAATTGGGTTTTAGAATGAGATTTGCCTTCATCTTTTTGCACCTAAAATGCCATAAAGGAAAAACACAGCCGCATAACGGCTCTACCCTTTTTATGACCATTTTTATATTAAGATGGATGCAAATCAAAAGTGTCATGTTTTCTAGTAGAAATCTGCCATCTCTAATTTCTGTGAGTTGGTGCTTGAATATTAATAATAGAAATAAGTATATATTTTTTTCTGCTGTCTGGCAGGAGAATTCTAATGAGAATTATGAAGCAATTTGTCTTTAAGCCCACAATATCATATTCCTAAGATTGCAGTTACAGTAGCTGCCCTCCATACCTGTAGATGTCTCTAGCCATTCCAAAATCGCCAATCTTAGCCACCCTGCCCGGACCCTTGCAGGTCAGAAGACAATTCCTGGCTGCAATATCCCTGTTAAAATAAAAACATGACTAAATATGTGATATACTGAATATTGGATATAGAACAGGAAGATAATAAAAATACATTAATGAAAAGGTACCCAGTTAGACATTTTTGCTCTGTTTTAAAATTGAGCCTTTTTATTTTAGATTTAAATGTATGCCTGTTTTTAATATTGAACATTATCAATATAACCCAATGTATCTGAAGTAACTGAACATTTAATTTATTTGGTACATTAATATTTTAGCGTGTTGCGTTCGTACCCTATTTTTACATTTGCATTTTCTTTTCCCAATAGGTTAGGCAGGAATCTGGACCAGATTAATGTGGACCATGTTTTTATTGCATTAAAAAAGTGACCTTACAAACCTTTGCAATTTTGAACAAAAACTGAAGCTGAACATTAAGCCCCGGAAACAACTCAGCTGTTTGACAAGCTTCCAAATGAAACCACAGATGGGTACATGTCTCAGTGCCCCTGCTCTACAGCTAGATTGATGGCCAGACTGTTCATCTAGCATAAATGAGCTCTAAGTGGACTAATTCTTCATGCCATCCTAGCTGAGAGTGTCAAGAGGAAACATAACTCCCACAGCTGGGAGGAGAGTAGAGCAAGAGTCACAAACAGAGTCACAGAGCCTTGAATTGTCACTGACTTCAGATGAAACTGACCCATACACCTGTTATATTAAAGCATAATGTATACAGATGTGTTAGCATGTCAGTAACTATACCTGTGGATGAACTGGTTCTCTTCTAAGTACTGGCAGCCACGGGCGATATCTCTGGCTATGTTGAGAAGGTCCACCATAGTTAGACTGGAAGGATGCTCCTGTGAAGCAGAAGAACATCAGTTTAGAAAGCTGGAAACTATGATTTTATGCTTAATAAAAAGTAAGAAACCAAAACAAAATGAAAGATCCTATGGAATCAAAGTTATTTGGAAATATTTTGTCCAGAACTGTTAACAGAACAGTTATCATTAAGGTCATTTATGTGCTAGTATAATGCTAAATACTAAAATGATCTCCTCCAGTTTCCATAGAAATTAACCAATACAGAAAATAATACTGTGTTTCAAAGTTTACGGAGAGTTTAATTAAATTTACAGTTTATGCAAAATCAAATAGTGTGAGAATTCTGTGAGAATTATGTTTGTGTACTTACTAGTCTGGGTCTAGTTTCCCTCAGAAAGCTCTTGAGATCTCCTCCAGCCATCAGTTCCAGCAGAATAAAACGAGGCAGTGCCTGGAGACTCACCCCAATACATCGCACAATATTCTGGTGACTAAACTTGCTGTCAGAGGAGGACAGAGATTTAGTCTTAAATAACAGCTATGTGTTTGGCTCTCTAGCTATGTGTATCATGTCTCCAAACATCAACATGCATAATATTATGTTTTGTGTGCCTATTTTTATTTTTACCTGATTATAAGAGCTTCCATGAGAAAGTCCAGCTCATCCTGCTCAGAGCATACCTCAGGAAGAGTCTAATTAGAGAATCACAACACAAGCATCTGTAAGCGATGATAATGGAGATGTTTGTACGAAATGAACTTCTAAATGTAGTTTGAGAAGAGGCTGAAGATCAGAGCTTGAGCCTCAGGTTTGAGCCCCCTTCAGGGACAGCAAAGTCTTTACCATTATATATTAGGACTACATGGGGAGGCAAACTTTTAAAAATTACCTTTTGTATGTTATAATCTGGACCCAATCTTTAAACATGGTTGGATAACTTTTAAGATAAATCTGGGCTAGCTGAATAAGTTTTAGAATAAAACTTATGCTTTATTCTGGAATGGTTATGAAAATCAGGTTACCTCATCATTAACATTGCAAATGTAATTTGTGGTCCCACCAACTGATTAACTACCAGGTTAACCACCTTTACCAATTCAACTAACACTAACCAGCCATAAATTGCCAGAATAACTTATCAGAATAAACTATTCCAGTATGGCATGCAATAAAGCTAAAGCTTGCTTCATAGAATAAAGACTATGAATAACTAGACACTGATCAGTTCAAGTGCTCTTTTAAAAATGTCTTTTAAATTACCATCTCATTTGAAACATTGCTTTAATGATAAAATTAATATGCAGTTCTTACCTTGACAGCCACCTGCATAGGGCTGGGCTCCCCTGGTATACCAACAGCAAGTCCTTCATAGACCTCCCCAAAAGCGCCGTGACCTAAACCTCTAAAAAACAAATACATGTATATACAATTTAAATTTTCACATATACACGTTTAATCACGATTCCATCACTAGCAGGGCTTGCCTGTCACTTAATATAGCAATATAGGCAGCTTATCACGTCTTACAAATTTGTAACACTATGCTAATATATTTTTATATTATGAAGAGAGTAAGTATATAGTTTAGGTTTCCTCATATTGATTAAAACAAATTATTGGTTATTTTTGCTTATTTAGCTTATTTTTGATCTGCTTCAGGCCAGCTGAACCACAGAAACTGGCGCTGGTTGCTAACCTGGTGAGAGAGATGTTGCGACGCGGCACCTCCTTCAGATCATTGACGGAGGCAGTCTTTCCACCAAAGCAGTAATTGGGGTTGTAGTCGGTCATGATGGTGGAAGCTCGCAGTTTGCTGAGTTTACAGTCAGGACTCTGTAGCTCCAGCTGGATCGACTGCAGCTCGGTGTGTTTACGTCTGTACACTGGACGATAATCAGCACAGCATGACATTTTTCCAGTTGGTGGTAAAGGTGTTGGCATAATGGGGATGGTGGCATTTTCATTGTTGAATTTTTATTGTTAAAATGAGCAGGGTAGCAGAATGGCAAACATATTTCATACACTATAAAATACTAGTAAACCCAGTGTGGACGTGTTTGTTTATACCAATGTGGACAAATGTAAAATGTCATATTTGCAAACTATCAAAGTCACATAAACATGCATAAGATTGGTGGGCCTGACCATGGCAGTAAACACATTAGTGTGACTCTGGATGTGATTTATTCATAAAGTGGTAAATCAACAAGGCTTGTCAGAGTCTAGTTAACAGCTCATATATTACACACCTATTCTATTTATCACCTGGAGTCTGTCAGCAGAGCACAGACATTCAAATGATGTGTTAGGTGTGATGGTGCACTCTGTGTTTGTATGTGCGTGTGAACCTGTGGTCATTCCTCATGCAAACAGGATGCCAAATCTGGGAAATTCTAGAGAATGTGCTAATTAATTTAATTTCATGCAGTTACAATGAATAGGTACTGTTAGCTTAAAGGACACAAAGGCACCATACAAACATCCTATAAATGGTCCATATGTTTTTATGTTGATGCTTTGGCCCTTTTGTCTGCAACCAGTCCACATTCCTTGTAACTGCAAGAAAGAACAGAATCTGTAGAAATTCCCCATTGTGTCTAATGGAAGACAGAAAGTCATATTTAGATTGAATAGCATGAGAAAGAATAAATAATAATGTAGTCTTCAATTATGTATTTTTACTTTTAATAAAAATTGTATTTAATTGTGACATAAAAGAATCATGGCTGACCCCAATAGGACATTTTTACAATGACATCATAATTGCTTTGGTGTGAAGCTGCAACTCTGATGACAGGTATCTACAGTTATAAGTCCAAGACCATGGTTTTAATGGTCAGTAATACACAATCAAAGTTAGAAGACAAATAAACAGTTATACATGCTTTCCTGTAATATGTTAAAAAACTCAAAAAGCTGCAAAAATGTCCCAAAAAGGACATTGCAACATTATAAATCAAAAATAAATATGTATAATTTGTTACATAATTATTATTGTTATTTTATATAAAAATATATTTAAAAATATCCTCAGAGCAACCATAAAATCCTGTACACGACAAGAATTTGAACGCTCAACTCACTGATCATGACACCAGACACAACTAACAGCAGGGCGGCGATGAGTGCAGAGGTCCCCACAGACAGACCCAGTGCCAGATGAGACACAGATGGCTGGGCAGGCATCATAGACACCTCTACAAAAACACACAGCAACAGATATGCAGCTCACAAGCATTATGTAGAACTCTTTTCGGGCTTTCACACCTGCAATTATTAATCAAGGTTTATTTAAAATCCAGGGTTAAATTAATCCTGGCTTATTTTCATTCACTCATGGGTGTATTTAAATTTTGTAAAATTGGTGAATTGTAGAAGAGATAATGATCTGGTAGGTATTCCTGTAGCTCAACTGGTAGAGCATTGCGTTAGCAGCGCAAACGTTGTGGGTTCTATCCCAGGGGATGTCACTCTTGATAAAATGTATACCTTCAGTTAACTCCCTTAAGTCACTTTGGATGCAAGCCAAAGTAATAGACAATCATTTTGTAGATTTACATATATAAATGGGTATGCAAATGGTATATATTTTAAAATGATTAAACATTAGTTAAAATGTTGTGGAACAAATGAGAGTATTTTGTTTTTGTAAAATAGACAACGACCTTAGTTGTCAAAAATGTTCTAAACTGAAAATAATTGCATTTTACAAAGGTAAGTGAAAAAAGGAAAGTGCTGCTCCTGGGAAAGTGCTTTGTCATTCTGAGAACTATTTTTCCAAACATTCATTTTATCATTTCATGAGACAGTTGTTTATCTAATGGTGGTGAAGGGTTTATTTGATGAACTGACCAGTAGAGTTGATACAGGATACTCCATCTGGGGCCAAAGTGAGCTCTTCATCGCAGTAACACACCGTGCCCTCAAAGGTCTCGTGGCAATCTCCTGACTCACAGTGACTGCAGTTCTGCACTGGGTTGATAATAACCTCACCATCGCCCTCCATGCCTGGAAACAACCATGCACAACTATGGGATAATTGTGGCTCATAATCGGTAGTTATTGGCCTGATCAATGAAACTTGAGTTGTGAGCTCAAGCCATTTTGCACCTGAGCAAGGCTTATGTGTCATTATTGTCTGTTAAATAATGACTTACATTCAAGTTACAATTGCCTTACAGGCATAAATTGAAGATGAAAGCCTATTGTACTAAGTGTCTGGCAAAGAAGCAACATTCTAGACCATCCAATTCTACTTAAAACATAGATGTTGTCATTAGAGTGACTTGAAATCCCCCTGGAACAATCTGAAACACTGGTGACCAAGTAAGACTGAAATTAATTTTAGAAGTATCTCCTAGTCTCGCAAATTTAGCTCTAAAAGCGTTTACTTGCTGTTGATAGGAAAGTATACATTTATGTTTGTTGGCAGACAATTATAGACCATGACAATTGTTTGGGACACTAGCCTTATGTCTACCTAAAACACAATAATACCAGCTTGGTCAGATGTGTCTATGTAAATCAGACTTGTGGGATGTGGGTAATAATAGCCCAAAAACGATTGTTATATACTTATTTTTTGTATGTAAAAATACAAAAATACATCTAAATATTATATCAAGGCACTATTGGCCCACTGAATCACACACTGATTTTTGTGTTGCATATTACATTTATGGATAGTTCATTATGTAAATCCACATACATCAAAGATTCCTTAGTATTTTACCTTTAAGTGGCTCCAGATACATCTCACCATCCAAGCTCATGAAAGACGTCCCATCATCTCCATCTTTTCTGGGATCATTATTCTGTGATGCGCTGCCCCCTACAGCCATGGAGGAGAAATACATGAAGTGTAGCTTAACTTGACAGAATGGTTACATAAGGCATATTTTTTGCCATTTTGAAAATGCAGCTTTTTGCATCCAGAAAGACTTTAACATCAAGTATGTGGTCTAACCTCTGTATCCTCCACCTCCTCCACCAGCTGTACAGGCTCCTCCACCCCCACCAAACCCCCCTCGAGTTTTCCAGCCCATGAGTTGACAGGGCTCTCCACCCTGGCCTCCCAGTACGAGAGGTCTACCACCTTGAGGAATAGGGGCAGTGTCATTCCAGCCTCCACCGCCCCCTGAAAAACACGGAGCAATGCACCTCATAAAAATCTCCAGGGTAACACAATATTATGCACCCTGCTTCAATTTCTCTGCATGGCTAATTAAACTTTACAACAGGTCAGAATACATTTTACAAGCATCTTTACCCTATAACACAGATGTGATCAATTAGTGGACCACAGTCCTGATCCAGACCTTGGACTGGTTTCAAACTGAACATGGATTATTTATCATAAATTAATAGAATTTAATAAAACATACAGCACACACGAAAACAAGAGATGTGCTGGTTGTCATGACAACAGAAAGCTGTTTACACTTTGCCCTGTGACACAACTTAAGGGCTCGTATTTTAATAAATTGACCCGTCCATGCTACACTCGTTTGACAATGTACGTCCAGTTATTTCTGATACACAATTATTCAGCTGCTTAATTTTTCAGTCTGCCTGAAATACATTTACATTTCTGCATTTAGCAGATGCCTTTATCCAACGCGACTTACAAATAAAGGAACAATAGAAACAGTGGATCAACTGACAAAAGCAACAGTCTTACAAGTGTGATGCTAGTTTCCCTAGACCAGCATGGAGCAATTAACAACTACAATTGCCTCCCCCCCTTTTTTATTTAAATATATGGTATGGTTTGTATAAATTAACTACAAAGAATGTAAACCATACCCTCAAAGCCAGTTTGTAATGTTTCTGTTCTCCTTTTTTCGCTCTCTCACTCTTAAACCAAACTGGGATGTATGTTGGGAGTGTGTTGGTCTGAAACTAGTCAGACCATTCAAGTTTTGTTACAAAAAACTTTTAAGAATTAACTCAAACACACAGAGCTGTCTGACGGAAAAAAGTAATGGGCATATGGACAGGCAGACAGAAGCAGCTACTGATCTCAGAATACAAAACTTAGCCTTTGGTAAAGTGAAATATAGACATGAGTGTGTGTAAAACATAATTTGCGAGGGTGGTGTCTTATGGATCCCTGCAGGGAAGAGAAGTTATGTGATGTGCTTATGAAAATGTAACTCCTGCACTAATGAAACAGTCTGAAATACTGAAGTAAAAGAGAAAAAAAACATCTAAGAATATTTCTCTGATGTGCAATGTTTGGACAGCTGCATTTATTTAAAGCAAAGAGACAACAGAGGCAAATAAATACAACAACTGACTACCAATGTGTCGGGGCATAGATGGGCAAATGAAACAGAACTGAGAGCACATTAAATACACATCGCAACTTGTACAAGTGTGTCATGCTAACTTCAGCTTTAATTTTGCAATGGCCAGGGTAAAAACTATAGAAACAAGTTAAATAGGCATAGACATGAAAGTTTATGTGCTTGGCTTTTGGGCTGGACACCAGTGGCAGAAAATCTAGCACAATGGTGGAGCTGTCCTTTGAAAATATCGCAGTTGATAAAACCCATGCTGAGCGCTCAGTGGGAGACAACCAGGGCGCCCACAACTCATTCACACACTTAAACGCATGCACACACGTGCCACACACATATAAAACAGGCCATACTATTGTAATACTGTCGTCAGGTTACCATCAGCCAGCGGTTAAAATGCTGATGTGTGCATTACTTTCTTTGAAGTGTATGTAAACATGAATGGGGCCACATATATAAAAATACACAAACACACACACGCACACCAAAGAGAAAACGTGATAAAAAGTTTTGGATATCTATCTGGACTAGATATAAACAAACTGCAGGTCTGTGCTAAAACACTAAAACACAGGCTAAAATTATTTGTATTAAATAATATGAGTACTGTCTATAAAAACAACTTGAAAAACACTACATATTTTCAAAAAAGAGAGAACCTTAAAAAATAAAGTAGAATTCTGACAAAAGCTACAAAAATAAAGTTACAAGTAATCTGTATCCTACATGTTAAACACAAGGATCACATGTCATACAGGTAATTATGAATGTTTTATTAAACTGTGTTTATGGATACCTGCTGCTCCTGATCTTCCATTGCGGCCAGGAATGCTGGGATCCTTGTCCATCACTTCTTCTGGATTTTCTGATTGGCTGATGTAACCACGACCACCACCTCCTGCAGCAATGATTAGAGGGATGTGGACTCCATTCTCCACCTGCCACCAATAGAAACATGAGGTTTAGGCACAAAGACACAACTGGACCTGCCTCTCGTGATGTCTACTTAAGAGGCTACTGTAGCATGTCTTACATAAATTAGCTCAGTTATTAACCCCAAACATGAGAGGCTGTGGCAAAATACTTCTTGCCTTAAGTTGTGACTGATTAGTTCTTTAAGTTAAAATTGCAGCCATTTGTTAGGAAGTGTATATCAATAATACTGACATGTTTGGTTCTATTTTATTGTGTGACCATACAGTACTTGTTGATCCTAGCACTCTTATGAGCCAATCAGATTTTGTTATGTTACTTTTATGCTAATAATATGGTAATGCTAATGCATTGGGATTGGGTCAGGGCTTTTTTCTTTAATGGTATGTTTTGGGTAAATGGTTTAACATTATAGTAAGACTGTAACTGATTTCACAGAAATGTTATTTTAGGAACAAAGTTAAGGTCATATAGCATATTTGATTTGGGAACACTTCACCTTGAAAACATAGGTTGCACCCCCTCCTCCGCCTCCCCCTCCCCTGAGCTGGGTCTTGTTGATGGAGGGTCCTTGCTGTTCTCTGCAGATTCGGTCCATAGTGGGCACCATCTGGGAAAAAATCATGCCAACAAACATTCAATTTTTCAGTTTTCTTTTGTGTTCCTAAGCATAGTTTTTGTCAGTGTAGATACACTAGAGACACTAGCAATGCTGTTTCAACTAAGCAAAGTAAACAACGCAGAAAAGAAATATTGAGATATAAATATAAACACACATATTGTCTCACTCACATTAGGGCAGGCGTCTTCTCCTTCTTGCCCAACTAGAATATACAGCAGGTCATCTTTCTGTAGCAGGAAATCTCCTGTGATGTAGACCCCATGTGACTTGTGAACAGCCAGGACGCTGCGGCCACCAGCTGCTCCATATGCCGTAATCCTGAACCAAAAGAAGTGAGTAGTTATTTAACAAACACTTTAATCTGTTTTTGTAAAAGATCTTCTGCTCTGTTGTCTCTACTGACTTTGCTAAGTGAATGTCATTATCTGTCTGGTTACTACCTCAGCGATTCAGCTGATGACTTTGGAAATGTGTTTTCTCATTCCTCTTGCTCCACAACAATTACCTGAATGACCTTACTGAGCCTGATAACAGGCTGCAGTTGTGCCAAAGTAGAATGTTTTTCTATTTAATGGCCAACAAAGTTACGGCTTAACTCAAAAGGAGCACACAGGTGAATCTTTTGGTTTGTGGAGGCCAGGATGTTGTGTGAGAGAGTGTGTTTGTGTGTGCACCTGTATTTCCTTGTCTCTGGAACCCGCCACATTTGGATACCCTTGAATGGTCCCTTAGTGCCCACGGTGACATTGACATTGGTATTGCGATAGTAGTTACTGCACTGAGTTGGTGTTGGACCATCTTGTCCTGTGGCTCCACAGGTGTGAAATATCCACTTTACAGCTGTAAACACAAACACACACACACACATGCATCAACTGTAGTATCAATTAGCTTTGCCTTTATGAGATAAGCACTCTTCTTATTCAACACTGCATTATCAACACTACTGCATTGGCATTGAATTTGGAAGAGTCTGTGCTCTTTATTGCAAAGAAAAAGAGATGTTTTTAAATGCGTTTGGCTGTGTGAACCATCAAAAAGTCAGTTTGTGGTTTGCTCATATAACAGGGACATGAAAGCAACAGAAACTCATTTACAAAAAATAGTGAATGAATACTTGCAATGAGTGAGTGAATGAGTTTCATTCCAATGAATGAGTTCATTCATTGGTAAATATTAAAGATAGGTATTTATCAAGTCCCTGGCTTAAGTCCAATAGTGTCCAATACCAATAGTGACAGTATTCACAGAAGTGAAATGTACACTGACCTTTCACCCGAAAGTTTTAAAGAATTTTACATTCGATTCGAATCCAACCAACATCCATTATTTTGTCTGTGTTTGGAATATAACATACGGAGATCTGTAATTAGATCTGAGGCGAACACGAAAAGGTTCAAGTTGTAAGAGTGATTCTGTGGGGCAGACAAATATCACCAATTATGGTCTTATACAACTTCCTTTTATTAGAGTTCTCGAAGGTTTGATTGGTAGAAATGGCTGAGTCATCAGAAGCCATGCGGCGGAACTCAGTCCATCATGAGGTTAGCGGTCCGTTTCTTTTTTCTCATCAGAGGAAGCAATCACCCAGACAAAGTCGGAGGAAGTAATCAAGGAGACAAAGGCCAAGGGAGCTGATCTGACAGAAGAACATGCTCCCTCTTTCCATAGCACTGAAGCTTTGAGTCAGCGTAAGGCAAACTCCCCCATTCGACTGGGCTTTACTAGCCCAAATGAGGTGCCATGGTGGCAAAGGGAGAAATCAATAGAGGTGGATGGAGAAGAAGGTGAAAGAAAAAGAGAGGGTAAAATTACAGGCAGCCAGCTGGTAAGTATTGGTATTAAGAAATACCAATTGCACAATTTATCAAAATATCAAAACTATTCGGAAGCTATTTCAGTTAGCCATGATTGAATCAAGGGAAAATTAATTTTCAATTTGATTTTCCTCTGATTTTAAAGAAAACAGCATTCAGGACATCCAAAAACTTTACTGAAATACATGTCTAGGCATGTGAATGCCTGATATCTTTTGTCTTTAACTTAATTCTATTAAGCTCAATTTTTGGTTTTGAACAACAAACCAGTTGAAATTTTGCTGAAGGTAGTTGTTGGCTTGACCAGAATATTAAATGAATAATGTTATATTACAGTAACGTGGTATGAAGACCTTGGTGGATCTATACTATAGTGACAGTATATGTTATAATATTGTTATTTTATTTGGTAATAATAATAAAATAATGATTATATTACAATAATAATGTCTGTTTTTAGTAACAATGCTTAGAGACGCTTAGAGACGCTTCATTATATTTGAATATTGTTTCCATTTTATTTTGATCCTGGGGAACATAAACTAATAACTTAAATAATTAAACATAATAAAGTCTAGAATCTGTACACAAAAAGCACAAAAAAATGGAAATGCCTTTCTTACTTTCCTCTAACACAATGAAAAATTCAACAGAATGATTATGGTGCTGTTTCGCATACAGTGAAAAAGAATGATGGCCAAAAGCTCTCATTTCTTAAGAACTGAGAGAAAACACCATTAAAATGATCCATACAACTATATTCCAAATCCAAGTCACCCAATCAGCATTAATTTATGAACTTTTAGTCTAAAATATAGAGCATCAGGAAGGTCACACCAATTTGGACCCCATGCAATGCTAAAACTGGTTCTGCAGTGCCTCAAAACTCAGAAACAATATCAGTATATGTATATACTGAAATAGCATTTCAGAACTATGGTACTGGATATAATGTATGAGATTTTGMTATATGGTTAATATCTCAATTTGCTAAGTACACTATACTAAATATAGCGCTATRWGACCTTAGCTGTTGTGTTTGACACAGAAGAAAGTAGTTTCTTTCTGTTTATATGTGGATAAATATGTTTTTAAAACCTGCATAATATGAATGTACTGTTTAAACCATTTGGAATCTTGAAAGCAGAGTAATTCATAATAAATTCCAAAAATCATCTTATTAACTTTAATTAGGCAATTACATATTGGCTACGAGTGCCAAAATGGGCAATAAAAATTCATTCGCTGTTTGAGTAGTTTAATTAGTGAAGTTAATTAATTTGGGAGACAATTCTATCCAAAAAAAGCAATCAATTCAAGGTATACATGTCATCAGCATGAGTGTTACCTGAAAAGTGTGAAAAAAAACCCTTTTAAAACCATGCCCTTGGTGTTGCTAGGGCGGGCCACACTCTACCAGATGAGCTATAGGTGATTGATGTTGCCAAAGTTGTAATACACCATAGAGGACCTTGTGTGAGTGAGACTTTGCTAATGAGTTCTGATGAATAGCAGATTAGCTGCTCAATCAGATTTATTAAGTCTGAAATGGCGTGGGAGTCATTTTACAAACACTTGAGTGTGCCACACTGACAAACGACTTCCATGTGCTTGATTCAAAGAGAGTTACCTGCTTATGTCATCCATGGACAAACATATAAGCCTTCTCAATGTTGATTGCATTTGGTTGGTCATTTTCAAAGGTAATTTATGAGGGTTCATTAGAGGGGACCTACTTCCTAACAAATGTCTTTTCAACATGGTCGTGTCTATTCCTAATTCCTATGCCTAATTTTAGTATTGTGATGTAATAGCTTAGGGTACTAAGACATTGCTACTCTGGGTGTGGTATCTTGTAAGCAGAGAGAAGGTGTGTTTACCAACAGGGATTTTGGCCATGGGGACTCACAGCAACTGCACGTGGACACATAAGGAAGTATTCTTTATTTAATCAATAGCAGAGAGATCAATCAGTTAAACTTAATGTGTCGGTAAGGGAAACATTCATAATGTGCAGTGGGTCCCCAGCACAAAGAATTGTAAACAAGTGTTTTAGTGTTACTGTTGTAGTTGGCTTTTCCACATTTGATTTTAAGAAAATATTGTAGCTTTAGTCCAGTAGATGGCACACTTTCATTTTCCTGCTGTGCACTTTCTCTCTGTGTGACAAACACACAGAGAAACAGTATCTAAGCCTCTGTTCATAAGCATTTAACTTCTATATCCATTAGAAGTCCAACATATTTGGTGTACTCAAGCATTTCAACAATTTCAGTGTGCTTCGAAGAATTACGTGGTCTGGGCTTTAAATTAGGTGCTCTGTTGTTTGTGGTAACATAAATTCCAGTTTCTTTTTAATGCATGGACGATACTGTAAATTGGAATTGGAAGCTTTCTTTTTTTGTATCTGGCTTTCATGGCACTAAAATATGTATTTAGTGTTCTTAACAGTGTGTGTAGAAGAGTTGCCTACTATTTCAATTTGCATGACCAAAAAAAACATTGGTAAAGAAAATAATCTCAACCCATTGGTGCAAGTCGCAAAGAGCAAGCAATATTAAAAGAAGAAACATTTCAAAATAAAGCACATGAAAAAGTTGATAAAACTCACATTCCGTCAACGTGGGTTGGAGAGAAAATGCTCCAGGCCCTCCATAAAGTGGTGTGGTGGTCTTGATGTTCTCATTGTTTGGTTCGATCAACACTTGTGTAGGGCTTGTGGGAGCTACCGGAGGAAATTCTCCATTGGCTGAGGATGAGAGAAAAGACACAATACATGGTTGCAGTCCAACACCAACACTACAGCCAGAGAAAATGCCCCAGGCATTGTTAAAGCACCATATCTACAGAACACTGTCAGCCTACAGATGCTAACTCAAACACACAGTATTTTCACACAAACTTCTTCTTGAATGATGAATGATGTCTGTGCCCATTCTTTACAGATGGTAATGATATGGGCTTTTATTAGTTTGATAAGGGCTTTTGTTTTGGAAATTGCTTGAAATGCAACTGCATTGCAACTGAATAATGCCTGTATTTCTAAGGAAATATCCTTCACATTTCTAGAAATGTTAATGAAATGCTAATCTGATTGCCTGCTGATGATGTGGAAGTCTCAAATAGATTGACCTTAAAAGCTTAATATAAAACTGTCAACATGGAACTTTCACATCTGGCCATCTGGTCCCAGTAAATGCACAACTACTGACAGGCATTATACCAAGAAGAATAAGAAGCGGTCTTGCCAAAGTATTGCTATGGTATTGTTAACTCTTGATCCTGACTGGTTGACACACATTAATGATAGTATTTTTGTGTAGCTATAAAATAGCTCTGTTTTGTTGACTGCAATACTGTTATCATTTCGCTGATAACATTGTCTCAGAGGGCAAAATAGACATATATATATATATATATATATATATATGTGTGTGTGTCTTACATATGTCTATATATAAAGAAACATTGATCTACAGTGGAAATCTTTTTAAATATTAAACTAGTAATGATGGCCTGTTTTAACATTAATAAAAGGCTGGAGTGGTTTCAACCTGTGGTTGGACAAATAGATTGTTGGGTTTATAAATTTACATATGCTATTATGTTTAACCCAAAATACTGTTGTTTAACCCATGGTTGAGTAACAACAACGCAGCTAAGGTGAATTTTTAACCCAACTTTTTATTTATATCTGTTCACATTCTACCCAACCATGGGTTAAAAATAACTCGGTATATTTACAGTATAACCAAAATAGCTTTACTTGCTGTGGAAAGACGTATTCTAAGAGCAATTCAGCAACAATGTACCTGTGATTCCCATAATATTAGTGGAATAATTGGCTCTGAATAGTTGAACTAGTAAAAATTAATGCACACTCAAGGTTCACATCATGTGGTCACATTACCACCCCATGAGTCTATTAATTTATACTGGAGGTAATTATTTCTTACATATTGGCCATATAATGTGCAACCTGATTTTATTAGGTACAAAAGATGTCTTGGCGAGCCATTCAACTTCTGTAATAGCGCAGAGCCTCACCACCAATCATATACCAAAGAAATATATTACTGATGCATTTTAATAATATAAAGTAAGAGTATTATAGCTTGTGAATTCTTTAAATACTCTCAGGTATAAAAACAGCTGTAAAAAAAAAGAATATCCAATAGTGTCTCTTCCAGGATGCCCAGTACAACATGTCGAGACAGCTTTGCGTTAATTAAACACATAATACTTGCCAGTTTGAACCTTAAACATCAACTAAACTCCACAAAACCAGACGTCCGCCTCCAAGGGTGTCAAGAGCCAAGTTCATGTTTCTTAATTACTATGACAAGTCACATGAGGTCCTGCATTGTTCCAATTGTCAAGTCATTGTGAAGACAAATCATCCCATTTCCCGACACATAGCCTCTCCGACAATACTGGGACTGTGAAAAATGCTACCTCTCATCTCCATCACTTAATCATTGCTTTAAAAATACTCATCTACTCCCACCATCTCCCACCGTATGACTCTGACTAGAGTTGGTGTCATACATCACAATCTGGTCTCCCTGTTTAAGGCTTCAGTATGGAGGAATTTGATATGTTGAAAGCCTGTCTATAAGACCCAGGGACGGATTATGGATTGTGTGGGCCCCTGGGCA
>JBAJNP010006903.1:0-24139 GCA_036877545.1 Yasuhikotakia modesta | reverse complement strand
TCTCGCTCACTCCCACACACACTCTCACTCTCGCTCACTCCCCCCCACACACACACTCTCACTCCCACACACACCCTCACTCACACTTTTCTGCAAACAGGTACAATGTTACTAATGCCATCAGTGATCTGAAGGCTATGTTGCCTTCCATGATGTTTTAGAAGCTTTAAATCCACATGTGCCACACATTAGCATATTGTACTTTAAATTATAAATTGTTTGTTCTGTAAATATGTTGGTCTCATTAAACCGTTTCTTTAAACGCCGGCCTCACGTATAACAGGGAAAATAACCTTCCATTTGCACAGACAAGACAACGGCTGATGTAAACAAGCAGGAAAGACCCGCAAAAACATTTATGTCGTGAAAAAAGAAACTTTTCTGGTTTGTATCGCAAACATGTTACGTCTGATTTTGTTCTAGCGAGAAACACACAAGACTAATTTTAAAACACACGGCAAGAATAAAGAACACAGTCTGTCTCTCAAACGCTCGGATGTCCAGCTGTCTAGCGTAAACACGTTTTCACACCAATATACCAACACAAGCACATATATATTTCTCTCAGGCAATGTCACAGGTCTTATATTACAACCCAGAGTGTCATTTCGACGCTCAGAATCTGAGGCCGGTATGCAAATGCGTTCAGGTAATTACAGGTGTGGAGGTGGACTGATGTGGGAGGATAAGACGCCACGGTTCCCTCAGAGAAGCTCAAGGCTGCAGATTCACCCTCACAAGTGTCAGACCTGCTGAAACGATGATTCACGGCACACCACACCGCATTAATTCTGCACAACATACACATTTACCTCCGGATTATTTCTGTTTGTTACGTGTCATTCAAGGTTAGCTTCAGAACGCTGTCTGTAAGTGGGCTTACATGTTGTGTAAAAGTTGCCTCTTACATTGCAAGCAAATGAGGATGCTTGTTAAAATTGGACACACCTTCTCATTATTATTATTATTCACAGGGGGAATTAAAAATAACGTGATCAGAACTAGACACAACTAGAATTTTATGACTTATGTAACAATGAGAAAATGTTATATATTCTGTTTTTATTTAAATATTATTTTTAAAAATAATTTAATACATAATGCAAACTTTATGCATTGCATAGAGGGAGGCATAGAGGAATCTATGTCTAAAAATACATTTAAGTTTTAAAGCATAAGACTCTATAATACACTGTTTTTGGGACCGTGAGACTATTTAGAATCAGTCAAGTGTGCCCAAACTTTTAACTGGCAGTGAATTTCACAAAGGCCACCACAGGTTTCAACAGCTATAACAATGTCCGATAAACAAAACAAATGGCATGAGTGTGACATCAGTCAGTGTGATATAGCAGCGATGTTTATACACCGGTTACGTTTTATTGTCTGACAAAATAATTGCAGGTAATCGAGTCACCAGCCTCCCAGCTTTTACTGCATCAAGCCACGCAAATTGTTCATGAAAGAAGCGACACAAAGGGTATTAATGGAATTTTAGCTGTGTTTCAGAGACTTTAATAAATGAGTGTCTTAGAGATCGGCCCCCCCAGCGCTACAGCCTCAGACCCCTGCAGCAAGATTTATAAAGGCCCACACACACACACTCATCCTCACTCGCCAACTCATGCTAGTCTCATTAATAAACCCTCACAGGCCCTGGCAAGGTGGAGTCCAGCAGCAGTGCAGCAGCGATGCTGGGCCAGACATTATTGATGACCTGCTGTGCCAGGCTGGGAGCATCTGACACAGCGTGATGAATTAAGGTCAAAGCCTCACCTATCTGATGGAGAATGAGCGGCAGAGGAGAGATCGAGCGATGTCGTCGGGTGAAGAATGCAACAAATGACTGCATCAGCTGCAGGGCCACCACATTCACACGACTCTGAGTGTGATTTAACCAAATCATGTGTTGCAATATTAACAATATCAGTGAAGGGACCCAAATTTTTCACAGGCTAAAGCGCTGGTAACACAACCGCATCACAGATCTGCTCTTCTGATTTGCTATCAGCACCATTTCTCTCTCTGGCTTCTGCAAATAGGCTGTCGAGCTTCTATAAATTGCATTCCGCCGCTCCCCTTAACCACGTTTACAGGACGCTGCTGTAAAACCCAGACAGACTAATAGCGGCGGCTCGTATCGGACACATCGATGACGTGAGTCGTGAGAAGAGGAGGGTCCCATATAAATAAATGTCGCCTGTGGATCAATCGCAGGTTAGAAACAAGACTAATTAAATTTACAGCCACCCTGAATGCAATCTGCACACGCTTATGTGTTCTCAAGACAGTCATGGGACTGACTGACCAATGGCACAAGTCTCAATATTTTTGCCTTATTTTAACCACTAACTAGCATGATAATGCTAGTGGTACAAAAAATAAACAGCACTCTCAGCTGTTTTAATCTTTTTCTGACATCCTTAATACCAAAATAATGTTAACAGGTTTGTTGTTAACAAAACATCAATTGTGGGAGGAAAATGTGATTATGACCTGTGATTATGTGGGTCAATCTCACCTCATAACAGCCGCTCTGTAACTGTAATGATAACAGCAGGGACACACAAAAGACTTGTTGGTGGCCATTGGCTTCACTGCACAAGAAAGAAATAGACGGAGGGTCTCGTCATTTATTGTGGTTGTGGGTGTTTAATAGAGGCCATATTAGCCATTAGCTGCCATTTAAATTCCAGGTAGACTTATTTCCAAGAATAACATCATTATGTAATTTTCACTACAATGTGGGTGTGCAGATAGGAAGCCATTTTCTTTTAACTGGACACTTCTGAAAGGATTTTTTAAACAATTGTACCTCACAAAATGACAAAAGTACACAAATTACACGTACAACTACAGGTCAGAAACAACAAAGAAATTAAACTAAGAAACGCTGTCAGTAGGTAAACTGCTCGATTTCTGACTGTCTCTAAATTTCAATATTTATATGTGTGTGCCGTTAACTTAGTGTTTATCTCTGACTATACAGAATTAAACCTGCTAAGACAGGAGAAAATTACAGGTTGTTTTGTGTTGCTAACGTTCAGGTTTGCACATGAACTCTGTGTTCACAGCCAGCTGATTTCTGAAACAGTTGTTATCAGTGTTGTGTTGTACAAACTCACTGTCACTTCTTTCTGTTTTGCTGAATAACGCTCTGCAGGGTTTGTTTACGGAGCCGCGCCGTGTCATTCTGAGCTCTGCGTCCTACATTCAAATCACATTCCATGAATATTCTTCCCAAATTCTGGAATTCTGACAGCTGACTCATATCCACTGACTCACTCCTGCCTTTAGTGTAAAAAATATGAAAGATGTTGGTAAAACACAGAAACTAACAGGACAGATAATCTTGTGCATATGGTCCTCACATCTCTAAAACATTTTATATTTCAGGGACAATCCGGTGTTTGCTAAAATGCTTATGCTAAAACTTACAAACGTTTCAATATTGACTAAGAATATTTACGGATCTCTGAGCTCTAAGCAGAAAAGCAAGGTAAAAATAAACGCTTGCTGTTGCTGATATGATACAGGCCCACGGAAAGCGTTGACAAAGATCAGTAAGGGATTCTGCGCTTCCTAACGCACATGGAAACATCAGGAAGTGATACGGGATGCAAAAACGGCACATCAATAGAATTCATTGAGTCTCTGATTCTGCAGCCACAGTTACTGAACCACAACAAATGTGTGTAATACTGTAAACAGACGGATCATGAGTGATTGTGGGAACTAAAAACAACTGAAAACAAACTCTTGCAAAGGCAAATTTCATAGATTGCATTTTAGGATATTTATATCATAAAAATATATATATAATGTTTAATACATGTTTAGAATGTCTTTGCATCAAGATAATTTATGAATGAATTTTAATTTTAATGTTATCTAGGTGTGAAACTTTTTTTGTGAGTAAAAGGTTAAACATCTAAAAATCTGCACAGAAAAGACATTTAAACAGAAAAATTAAATCACTGGTAACTGGACTCCAAATGTTTTGTGACCTTGAAATAAAAACAAAAGAAAATAGTTTGTTTTAATTAAAATTCTTCAGGGAAACAAAAGTGCCTGTAGCTGATAAAACACTCAAGAGGGAAAATAAATGGAGCATAAAAAAATGTGTGAGGGCAAATTATCGCAAGAAATTAATTGCGATTAAGTCAAATGGCATGTCAGTTCAATTTATGTGCCTTTTCAATCCGATCCTTTAATGAGAATAAAACAAACATACAACGACAATAACGCTAACAGTGACAATAAAGCCTGATGATTTGATTCTTGTTTAAGGCCAAATAAAGGCCAACAAGTCAATCAAAATTTCCTCAAAATGTCTTTTTTATCGAATCTCTCCCAGCGATTTCTGACCGAGCGGTTCTGCATGGTTTAATCCTACAGCCCAGCATGCATTTCTCCACTTCCACAACGCAGGCCGCAGGATGAACAGCACGCTTCATCACCCAGCCTAGCTCACCCAGCATTCAATACGCTAACATATGTAGCACGCTAACGCAGTTAGAGCTGCGCTCCTCAGACGCATGTCTGCCCGTTTAACACAATTACAGTTGATTCCGCAGTTGCATTCACATATCAATGTCAATCGCATTAGCTGGTCTCACTGCAGACGGCTCTCGGGGTGGTGGGCGTGGTCAGGAGAGGGAGTTAAATCGCAGCGGGGCGGGATGGAAAAGTTCTCCTGCAGCTAATGCGATGGGCATGCAGCTCTGAGAGCTTTTATTACATTAATTTGTCTCTGGTTAATTCCAGCTCAACCCCTTAATGTGAGTTAGCCTAAAAAGCCAATTAAATCCCGCCTGGCTGCATCACCTCGACACACAACGACGTGGCCTTGCGGCACAAACGCCCATTCGCATGCACTGCAGGGCGGCAGGCCCGACGCATGGCAGGTGTTCTGATTCGTGGCACGTTCTCTCTCAAACGTCCTTAATTGAAAGCAAGCATGACTGCTGGCAGACAGCAGTTTCCTGACTTTATTAAAGACAGCGAGCAGCGAGGATGCTGGGAAACGCTGACGTCAGGAGGAAAGCTAATGTGCCGGATGGATGCTGAGGCATAGAAATAAAGGCTGATGTTTTTCACACCAGTGATTATCTAAAGAGACAATTGTGCATGAAAGAGAGTGAATCAGACTAGTTAACTGGTTGACTGGACATCCGGTCAATGTGTCATCACATTTTGTGACTCATGGTGTAACAGTGATCCATGAACTAATCTGAAAAATGAGGAAAAATACAGTATATACAACATAATATAAAATGTTTATAAAATAAATTATATATCCAACATTAAACTCCCAGGTTTAAACTGGTTAGCCATTATATGCATTATAATGCTGTAAAGATGAACGGCCACACGCGTTTTTTAACCAGTTCAGTCATTCTGGTTAAGATAACTAAGCTCTAAAATCTGATGAGAACACCAGCATCCGAACCGAACATATGATGGATGTTAAGAGCTACGCTGGAGTTTTCAACAGGTGTTCCAAAGTATCTGGTCTTAAAATAACACAATTATGAAACAAACATTGTTTAGAAACATGCCTATAACTACTGAGGCATAAATTTATCCTGTCAGCTGCTTGTTTTTAGATAACAAATAAACAAGACTACGTGTTGTGGAATGACAAATAATACAGTAAATCTATTTATCTGAGCATGACAAAAACAGTTGCTGTTTTAGATACAGCAGCTAAAGATAATCTGTTTTATAAGAAATGGGCATCTCCATCTTCCGACACATACAGTTAAGCAAAACGCTTATCTACACATCACACTTCCAGGATATTTAAACTGACTGAGACCAAACCAGCAGCTACATGGAAAAAAGGGAACAAGCAGCAATGTAAGATTGATTCCAGGCTGCTGGAGTCACGCAGTCAAGCCCTCTAACCCTAAAACTCAAACACACTCAGACAAAACACACATAGTTCAGACACAGACCAGCTCAGAAATTAAACGGGTGAGGCTCTCGTTCAGTCTGAAGCAAGCAAATCTAACACAAGTTGAAAACACCCACACGGAAACATTTCGGCGCACGCCATCCGCATAAAAAGAGAGCGAAATTCACACAAATTTTATGTAGATATGCCTCCGCATTTGCCCAAAACACACAGACTGAAAAGAGACACATCTCCCCACACACACAGTGTGTGTGTTGCCCTCCCCTGACTCACAGAGCGATGTGAAGACCATTTTCACTCTCATCAGCGTTCAGTAATAAAGCAGTTTCACAGACAACATGGCCACCGAGTGATTTATCACCATTCTGAGCCCTATTTCAGTTCCCTGATTACCGCAGGCAGCAAACATGAGGAGCAAATTAATGAAAATGTTGGGGAATTATAAACTCCACTTTGCCTCTACCCTGCCTGAATTATCTAGCATAGTAGCGCAGAATTAAGCCCTTTGATAATATATGAGGAACAATTTTCTGTTTAACCTACAAACCCTTTTTTGAGGGAAGCACACAAGTGACGGAGAGCTCAGGAAAAAGTGTGGCATGAATTATGAGGCAGAACAGAAAACTAAAGGAACCTCTCTCTCAGCTGGCAGCGTCTCTCCCGGCGTCACCCTGTGAGGCCATGGGCCAGCAGGCAGGCAAACGTCCTTGTGAAGAAAATTGGGAAATAAAAGGTCCTTCCTTTGGAGTCTGCAACTCTGTGTCCTTCTGCTTTTCTCATGACTGGCTTCAGATGTTGTGTGAGGCTGTGGAACATTTACACAAATCTCCACAATATCCATCTTTGGTTGTGGGACATGGGATCCATGAGAGCATTGGGACCTACTAGCCTCCTTTCCTCCTCTGACCGGGAACCTTCACAGGAGATGTGGAGATGTGTTATAAGGGGGTTTTAAATGTCCATAAATTTTCTTCTTAAACATTCAGTTTGTAATTGCACATGTATAGTTTTGCCTAGTCAGTTCATGAACTGTTGTTGCTTTTTCAAACTTAAATTGCCATTCTGTCACTATCCATACATGATTTTATAGAGACAAAAATGTMATATTTAAAAACAACAATAAATAGTGCAACATATGTCAAATGTTGCTTTAGTCTTTAGTCTTAATTAGCAAAGTCTTGTACTAAATATGTATCAGCCAAACCGTGGGGCAGTTCATACAGTGGGGCAGTATATACAGTGGGGCAGTATTTGAAGTATGTATTTGGGACTGAGAGCCTCTCATTGGCAGCGCAAAGCAAGCCGGGGGCATCAGGGGCTGACAGATGGACAGGAATACACATGTCGCTATGGGAACCGGCTGATGGATCGCCCCACACAGGCCGTTTAATAAGGCATAAGTTCTAAATGAGGTTGAAATAGAGGCTGTCAATGAGGATGTGGGACAATGCTGCAAAAACAACCAGTAAAGGGTTTTTTATTATTAAACAGCACCTTCAATTCTGTTCGCAAAAACATGTGTTATATAAAAAAAACATGTGTTATATAAAAGCCACCACTAGTCTAATTATACAGAGACCAATTAGTCAACTAGTCATTGAGGCAGCCTACCAACAAGTTATTTTAAAAACATACACTACCAGATAAACAGAGTCATTTATTATTTAATGAGACACATCAAACTAATGAATAAAATAAATCAAACTATGGGAATGTAACAACAAACAGTCAAAACACAGTCTTTGTAATGGCAGAACTGTGTGTGTTGATGCAATTCTATTCCACCAACAATTAAAACACACAACACAGCAGATCATTACAAACATTAACATTTTTAACCTCTAACCAACCTCAGCCGCGATTACGTTAAAGACCAGGCGTTCAGTGAAGTATTCTGCAAAATCACACATCGAGATCAAGACCTACTAGAAACTGTCAGACTACATTCACTCAGTTTACATTCACTGACAAACTGCTAGAGAAGCTGTAATTATGAGAAATGCTTGTGGCTTGATTGCCTGACGTTAATTTGGGTCTGGTCTGCCATCTACTGCGCTGTCGTCTTCACCTGCAGAGATGTTAGTGTGCAATCTTCAACCACAATGTGTCACATCACTGAAAATTGTACAGCCCCAAATGTCACATCTTTCATTTATTCTTGCTGGTTCCACTCTGGCTGTCGGTCAGGTGAAAATCATACTTTTAAATGCTAATCTAGACCATCAAACCACATCAATAATTCCACTAATCTATAGAACGTAATTACCAGTCTAAAGACTTAAATGAACTTTTTCCTAATGTTTTTCTCCCCAAAACAACCAAGTAAACGCAGACAATACTGACACTCTCAGTGTGAATGACGCATCTCTCGAAAAGGTGGTAACACCAAGACCCAGATGTGCTTCAACTATCCATGTTATTGCTTTTGTCTCCTTCCCTGGCTGGTGCTGATCCAGTGTTCTTAAGTAATCCTCTGGGTTGCCCAGTCTGCAATCCAGGCCTGCAGCAATGCTGTTAGACTGATGGAGCGTTCGGCCGGCCTGCCTCTTGATCAACTCTTACTCTGTGGCCCCCTGGAGGGCCGGAGAATGCAGGCATTCATCTTCTTTAAATGCCAAGCGAACGCCAGAGTGTCGCGTCTCACTAAGTGTGAGATTAAGCTCTGCTAACTAACTCTTCAAATCCATTTTACCGCAGCGTAGGATGGGCTAGCAAGGTTAGCCACCACGCCCACAAACCCAAACACCCCCCCTTAACCTTTACCCACCAAGCCAAGCTTCCTTGACCCAGGTCAGTCATACATTACCCCAACCAATCAATTGATAGATTGGCCTGTCCGGGCTGCCGTAACTAAATCAGCCAATTCAGATGATTCAGCGTGGCTTTGGGAGACTGGGCGGGTGTCACCAATCAACAGTCACCACCGCCCTGGACAATATGGACATTCTCCTGCCACCGACCTTAATTTATTGCAAACCGGTGCATTGATCAACCTTGTGCCGTTTGGGGTTGAGCTTGAAGATAGATCACAGCAAAGAGTGACACGTGGTGGCAACACTACAGCAGTATTACTGTAACCTCAAGTTACCTCACACTCTACCCATTTTTGCCTGTAGTTTGCTGTCAATATTGCTAACTTGGTTAAAGTCGAGGAAAAGTGTGTACTACCTAAATAGAAAGTACTGTAAAAATGTCTGTGGGACTTAAATAACACTACAGTCCAAAAAAATACATAAAAAACGTATAACACTACAGTCAGTTGTGCAAACTCTGTCAAAGACAAACACTTTTAGCCCACATAGCTCAGCAGCTTGTACTGTGTAGACCTCAACCATGAGGTAAATGTGGGTTATTTTCGGTTGCCAAACAGAGTCACAACTTTATTGACAGTTTTGAACGTACCCAATCGTGTTTTAGATCACACACTCTCAGGCCCGCAGCTACAGCTCACCAACAGCTACTGAATCAATGAAGCCTTTTAAAGTGAGCTGAAAAACACAAACAGTTTGATGATTTGGCCAGATTTCCAGAGCGCCATGTTCTGTAATTTAAGAGTCCCTCAAGCCCAAATCTCTGTAACCTAAACTTAAGAGTAACATTAGATCAACGTATCATCACAATACGGTAAAACAATCTCAAAGCAAAGACATTTGAGACAATTATAATATATAATAAATGATATAATAAGCACACACATTTTACATAAAACACCTCAAGAGAAACTAAAACCGTTCAAAACGACTCCCTGCCAGAGGAAGAGTTTATAACTGAAGTGGTGATGTTGTGTTTGACTAGCGGGGCAGCTCAAATCAAATGAAAGGTTGTATTTAATATCCCCTCAGTTCCCGTACGGTGCACACACAACATTTGGAAACACACATTAGATTACAGTGAGGAAGAAGCCATTGATTACTGCACAGCACCAGTGTGAGACAGCCTCATAACATACTGATCAAAGTTACACCCGCCAATGATTTAATAACAGCTATTCTCACACACACACACACACACACACACACACACGATTACTTCTTTTACCCTCAACACACGAGACATATAAGAGCAGCTTTGACAAAGATTAAAGGTCATAATATTAATTTATCCCCAAGATGTCTCAAAAACAAGTACTGAAGACGACTGTGGTTGCAGAAAATGTTGACTGATAAACTAAAAAATACACAGTCCTGTTAGCCAAACTTTCAACAAAACTCTGACAAAAATCTGTCCTTACTTTACGATTTATAGCAAAATTCATAAAACCGCCCTTGGAGTTTCCTGTACAAACTAAATGAGGTCAAACATTTCACAGCTGCACAAGGTTTAATCTGTTACACCTTCAGCTGAGAACCGTTCAGTGTTCTGCATGAAACTTTCTTAAACTATAATTCACCCATTCACCAAACATTATAATGTATAATGTAAACAGTACAAACACAGTGAAGTGTGACAATGCAAAATCAACACAGAGGGTCCATCTGCAGCGCTGGTCCTGTTGGGAAGTGAGCTTGTGATATAAACCTGTAAAATGTGGAAGCCTTCATATCCAAAACACTGTTTAAAATCTTTACAGTTAATTTACAAACCAATAACAGTTCAAACTATGGGAAACAACATAACATGCGATCAACATTTTTGAAATGATCATGAGAAAGCAAGACATAAAATTAATTAAGTCTATTGGGAGATAATATCAAAATTTACATAATTTAACCCAAGAATATTTACACATTAATTGGCATCAAGCCAATGAGAATCTGCTGGGAAAAATGAATTGAAAACTTATTCCCACTCATTCACACTCCACTAATGATACTAGATTTTGATAATGATACCAGTGAGAAACAACAAACTATCATGCCAACTGTATTTTGAGACAAAGCAGCTTTAATATTTCTGTAACCACACTAATCTCTTTCATGAGGAAAGAAAACTTGACAAGAACTTCATACTTTAAAACATAAAACAACCTGATTAAGATTTGACAATGACAATATTGACGTCTGTGCAAAAAGCTTTGAATGTTCAATGACAGCAGTACTAATAAATAAATAAGCATTCTGTGAAACATCATACGTTAATTCTCTCAAAGTTGTAACTACAGTGAATATATCATATCTTTTGATGAAAGCGCTTATTTCAGGAGTCACGCAAAACTGGATGTGAAAGACGAATAAACAATTATTGCTTTGATTCGTCTTCTTAAAAAAACCTTGATAAATTTCTTTCAGAAGTCTTACAGTGATTCAAAAGGACATTTACAGCTTCTTGCACAGACGACTGCAGTAATAACTGTAACTGTGTGGAGCTGTGGAGGAATATTAGACTCACATTGTTCATGTACTCGCTGAGCAGGTCTTGCAGGGCCTGACGGACGGCGTTGCATTCGGCTACGATGCGTTCGCGGCGGTCGTCGCGCGTGCAGGAGGAGTCGGCCATGAGGGCGGCGCCGCTGATGATACTCTCCAGCCGTTCCTCCAGCGACGGCCTGAAGCGAGCCTCACTGAACGTCAGAGGGTCCAAAATGATCTTATTCTGAAACAGAAAATTATAGTCTAAAATCTGTCTATAGTCTATAGCTGCAGTCTAAAACAAAAGTAATGAACACTTTTTGGAATCCTGTAGGTGTGTGTTTGTGTGTGTCATTTTTTTAAGATATTAAAATACTTTCTCCAAACAAGACAACAACCCACTTTTTTAATCCATGTTTCCCCTTGGATTCACAACCAAAACATTGCACTGTGAAAGCAAATACTGCGAGCCGTTCTCTGAACGCAGGTGAGACCTGGAAATAAATTATGCTATTAAAAGTGAGCCACACACTCAACTGTACCACAAACCACCTTTCTGATGGTCAAAAGTTAACACAAGCAAAACAAACTCTGATGATGGAGAAACCACGAGATCTTCTCCTTCTAACAGAAGCCAGAGACACACACAACACGTTCTGGAAGATTTACTTCATATTTTGTTTCCAGAAGCTTCTCTGAGGTGACCTTCAACATGAGCCCCACGGCCCGGGTTACAAGCCCAATACGATTTAACGGAGCTTTTAACCACAGGACTCAGAAACATCCTCCCTTTATTGTTAAGAAGTAGCTACCAAACACAGACTTTACGATCTCTAGGGCCGAGATGGAAAATTACCATATTGATAGTGTCGATATTATGTTTTACAGCTTTATATGAACACAGCCTTGTCAGCAGTTTGTATTTTGTGGAGTGTTGGGCGAGGTGGAGGATATAAATAGAAGAACGGGGGTGGCGTGTGTCTGCGGCCTTCACTTTAAAGACTAATTTCTTTCTGTAAGTCAACAGGCAGAAAACAACGTTCGCGTATTTCAATTAGAAAAAAACATTCCCATGATAGCCTGTTGCCATGGAGATCGATCCTAAGCAAAAGTGCCAATGGTCCTAGCCATCTCCAACATATTTACGTGGACCTAGATTGGTTTATTTGAAATTTGACAGCATCGAGATTCATCAACTGCCTGAATAAAGGGCAAAATCAACAACTGGTTTGAAATGTCTGAATATGGGAAGAAACAGACACTGAGCGAACGGACCACAGATTGTAAAATACATATGAGTGTGATTTATATGCTTAATAAATAGCTTGGTAAGATTATCTTTATAAGCAACATGAAACAGACTTTGCGAAACAGAACATTCAAACTGATTTCTATGGCTAGACTTGATATTATTAGTTGTCATAGTTTCCACATGTTGTCCACTAAATAGGTTTTCATTGATTGCACAGACAGATCAGTAAACCATTGGGTTTTAAGTCAATTTAAGTAAAAATAAATGCACAGTTTGACTCACAGAAATGCATTAAACAATTTTCTGTTTTTAACTTTCAACCTGAGACGCAAGTACATCTCAGCCTTAACACTCAATGTTACATGAATGTTAAAAAAATGTTGCATGCCAAACCTCAAATATAAAGCATGATAACACAATACGGTGTTAATTAACTAAACTATTTGCAAAATTACCGCAAATACTCTAATACAAATACTGTATAATGTAAAATAACTAGTTATCTGTTTCAAAAGCAGAGAAATGTTAATAAACGATAATAAAACCAAACAGCATCGTTTCCAACATCATACGCTGATAAATGTATCTGAGGACATTTGTTAGGAGAGTAAACAGGTGATTTTGATGTCATGCTGTCATTTAGAGCTGAGAGAGAAACACTTGAGGACTCACAGGACTTGTGTCTGTCATCTCTCTTGGACCCTGGCCTTGTTTCAGCCCCTCTCTACATGATTTCCTGTGTAAACTGTGCAGATTCTAGGGGCCATTTCCTCACATTACAGACGGTCACACATCCACCGGTTGTGACTTCTGATTGGTTCGCCGAAAACCTGTTTGCATAATGCATTATATAACTGATTCCAGCTCTGGATGCTGATTGGCTGGCATCTGTGCTTCACTTACAACTAAATTTATGATACTATTTGTAACACCAATAGTCAAATGTTATTTTACGGATTATTTTACGGTTGTTTATATTAACAATTTAATCTTCTAATAAAACAGAGGGTATGATTTTAAAAATAATCTATGAAAAAAACTATCATTGTTTTATTACAATGTAAACATTTTATAAAAGCAATAAGGACCTTGTGGATGTGGCATGCCTCCCATAATTGTCCCATAACTGTTCCAAATGTACGGTTTTAATGTAATAAATACAAAACGCCTCATAATTCATTAAAAACCTCTGATGTATGATAATATATAGTTATATATAGTAATATAGAGAGTATATATAATATAAACTTAAAATACAAGTACTTATATTCACTAAATATTCAGGACATACAAAGGTATAAATGTACTGTATAAACACACACATACACACACTTAATATACATATATAAGAAGAAATAAAAAGCCAATTTGTCAGGACAAAAATAACTGACTGATCACTGAGGAGTGTATGAACGGAACATGATGGGCCAGAGTGTGTGTATGTGTGTGTACATGTGTGTATATATATATGTGTGTATATGTATATATATATATGTGTGTGTATGTGTGTGTATGTGTAAGTGTGTGTGTATGTGTATGTATGTGTAAGTGTGTGTGTGTGTGGAGGCCGGGATTGGCACCCCTGCAGAATGTGACAGGTTGTTTTTCACAGACCGTATAATGAGGGGAGCTTGCGAGAGGCACAGCGCATTGAATGCAACCTACTTTTACAGGGTGACTAAAATGCTTTAGAAAGAGCGGATAGAAAGAGCAAAACAGATGAGTGAGAGCGAGAGAAAGAGAGATGCAAAGAGACAAAAAGTGTGTGTGACCGAAAAACAAAAAGTTGGGTTGCCTGTGACTAGTCTGTGTTGGTATTAATATCGCCCGTCTATCCTGGGCTGCCTCTGATTTTGGGTGGCCTACATTTCGTGTGTGTGTGTGTATTAAGATGCCTCTATCGCTACACCCAGCTGATAAAAATACAAACACCACCTGCTTCATCACAGTTCACTCTTTGATTCAAAATTACAAAGTCATTGTCATTTTTGTGAAGCTGTAACAGACGGCTCCTATCAAAAGGCTTCTTTCATGTGTGTTTTCTGTGACGTGTCGGCTGGCCTTCTGTCCAACGCACGGGTTTATGATATTTTCTACCTGCATGTCTGCTTGTGTTCATTCTGTTTTGAAGCAAAGCTAGCCAGGGGAAAGTTTAAACTAATGTTGGGTCAGTCATTACTACACATGCCCAACAAGATGAGCTGTTGAAATGGCAATGAATGGGCAATGAAAGTTCAAATTTAGCCTGCAACATTTACATGGGTAGTGAACAAAAGGTTAAAGCAGCAATAATGAAACTATAAGCTCAGTGCCAAAAATGCTTCCGATTCATTTAGTGTTGGAAACATGAGAAATGAGCGCAAACATCACCACTGCATCAGCGATTCACCAGACACACAGTTGTTAGTTAATCTCCTCCGCTGTGCTTCATAAATCTTCATCCTTTCAGGATAATAACACTGGGAGAAACTAGTTTGCCGAGAAGTTAAAGATAGTCTGATGGGAACTAAGATGCACAGCCATCAAAATGTAATCATGTGTGTGTGTGTGTGATCCACACACATAGGACACAGCAACAACTCTGCATTTATAATACATTTCATTAACTTTCACTTCAAATAGCAAACTGATGCTAATCAAGCGCATGAGTCTGAGCGAGGCAGAGAAGAAACATCACTCACACGATGCACAATGCCTCCTCCAATCACACTGACAGAGACAAAAGCAGACTTTAAAATGGGTTTGAAAGGGCACAAGGACTCACAGGCCTCTGGGAATCCGTTGTTTGAGAGTGAGAGAGAGAGAGCGCGCCTCTATTGTTATTCTATTTGGTGCTTATTGCAAGCATAGGGCTGAGTGACAAAAAAGCCTGAAAAGACAACAAGGGAGGGAGAGAGACAGAGGGTTTGCGTTTGACGGAAGTTGATGGAGACATCCGTCTCGGATAACTAGCGGATATCTAGCAGATCCTTCATTCCTAATTAGTGCCGCACACGACGGTCAACAACAAATACTGACATACTGCAGTTACACTAAACAAATACTGTGATATGATTTACTGTGATGTCTCTAAGACTTAAAACTGAACTTGTTTTATTAGGACAAAGTATTAATATAAATTGGTTAAATATTATTGGTTAATATATTTATTTAAAAGCTTATTATTTTTTAGTGTTATCCAGTTTGCCTAAATCAAAGACAAGTTTCACACATCTTTGTCTAACAATTCTCAGGCATGAGTTTGTCAGAGATCAAGAGTTTTGATGATGTTTCTGTGATTAAACATCAGCAGTGAAATCAGTTTGTTGGTTCAATTCAACAATAAAACATTTTGCTTTACTGTATTACGCAGTTTAAGTCAAGCATCTCTCCACATCTTAATGCGATAAATAGGACACTCTAAATCTGTGACCTCATGGACTCCACTCATCCCTATCAAGTGCACTTGAAACAGGGCCACAAAAGTAGCAGGTGCCTTTTTGGGAAACTAAACATCTCACACAATGATGGTACTATAAAAGTTTTGTTGTTGTTATGCAGAAGGTCATAGAGACATTTCTTCTCATTTTTCCTGCCTTTTAGCGAGTGCATGTGTGAAAGTTGTGATCTCTGAACGTTCTGGCACAGAGACGAAGACTGCGACCTTGATCCAAACACCAGGAATCATCTAGACAAAGAAAAACCCAAAATGTGTTTCAATAATCACAGCTTTAGTAAGAACATGACATCATACTGGCTTTAAGTATAACACTGGGTGAGGCTGGTGGATTTTAACTTTTAAAATATGAAATTCAAAAAGGTTTATAATGTCCGATTTTACAGCAGCGCTGCCCATAATGGCGGATCTCAGTAACACTCAAGTGCACGTTTCAAATCACATGTTAGTGAACACATTAACAGGTTAAAATCCATCTAGAGCAATATTCCAGTAGTTTGTGTTTTAACATGTGAATGCTGATGCAGTGATAGCTGGACATTATTCAACAGGTTTAGCTGTTAATGACAAGGGAAAAAAAGGTGAGACCTTCATGCCAAAGATGGAAGTTCTTCTAGCCTCCAAACCTGAGTCTCATTTTCAATTTGATGTCTGTACCACCTCTGAGATGGATGGAATAAGGTTCAGTCTTCCATCTGACTGCTTCCTCAATCAATTGTGCAGTTAGCCTCACCTGCAGAAGCTACACACTGGCCAATCCACCCGCTCCATATCTCTGCAGGGCAGGACAGGTGACTGAACTCACCAAGCCAATGAACAACACATCTCATCTTCCTCATCTTTGCTCTGTGGTGCCCTTGTAGAAAAGGGACACCTCTCAAATCACCACTCTAAAACCTCAACACTAAATACCCCAATGATATTTATTACAGGCTAAAAGTAAGAACTTACAGTGGTAAATGCAATAAACCTAATATGTGCTGGTACTAAAGAACGATGGACGGATGGATGGACAGACAGTCAGTGGATAATGAACTGCATTGAAACTCAAAGTTAGTTAAGAAATCACTTTTTCAACTGTAATATTTTGTGAAACCATCCACTAAAACTTTATCTGAAAATGGCTTAAGAGTCCAAATACATTTGGTGCTGTCGTATAGAACCAAACTCAGTTTAATCTGACCCTACTGAAGCAGAAGATGTTTTTCCCAATGCCACAGAGCAGCAGCTGGTTTCTGGTAATGTTCCTAACCTCCAGTGGCAGAATCATGAATACCCTTCAGAGGCGCAGATACACTAAGTGCTTCATTCATCATTTCAGCGGCCTAGAATCCTGCAGGACCTGAGGAACACCAGACACAAAAAACTGGATTATACACCTGCCCTCAAATGACTTTGTACCTGAGCATTTAAGTTTTACACCTCCCATCAGATTAAATAAACTCCACTTCTGCTATGACCGTCTACAAACAAACTCTCTACACCACAGAAAGGAAACACAAATGTGTGCATTCACATCCTGGTTTCCTAAAGACCTCTTTAGGTTTCATTGCTATTGTGGGTTGGAACAAACTCAATATTTTACACAAATAATAATTCACAGGCCTTGTCACCATGATGGCCTCACTGATGAGACCTGATTGGTCCACAGATAGATTTGCATTTTGTTGAGTTGCATACAAACCCTGGAATCGCAAACTGTTGATTTTAACTTAGAAAGTGCAACGGTGGTGAGAAATATAAAGCCTTATTTCATTACATAATGGGACCCAGTATCGACAGCACATTGGCGAGCACCGCTTCTGACAGGATATGCCAAAAACAAGCAATGTTGCCAAAATATGTCTGTGCGTTTATGTCGACTGAACAGCTGTTAGGTTTGATTCATTTAAACATCCCTTGTATGGTAACAAGGACACATATTGCTCATCTGCTTGTGTTTTTACTTGGTTCTTTTAAATGCCACATTTTTCAGGCTAGTTTAAAATATTATACAATTTCCTATCAACTGGGAAAGTTGATTGTTTAGAAGGAAGCAGCATATTGTTCTTTACATTAAACCATAAACATCACTATCATTACTGTCACTGTTACATTATATAACATTTAACTGATCGTTACAACCTTTTAGCTCAAATTCCTTGTGACATTACACAAACATTATCTATCCAAGGAACTTGGAACAGATGAGACCAGCTGAGAGATGATAAAGAGTTATTAACAAGCATGACCAGACAATGAAGCTGAGAACCGGAGGATTGTTGTGATGTAACATCTGGGCCACCGACAAAAACAGAAGACAACGCTGAGCAGAAAAGGCTAGGCCTTCAAACACATATGGTCATGCAGGTGTGAGCATACAAGTGTCTCGAAAGGGCAACAATGCTTTTCAGCCCAAAGTCAAATGAGAAGGAAGTCTGGTTCCTCACTGTTGTTCACTCATAACATATTATAGCTCTCTGCTAAACAGCGAGTCATCTCTCACAGCACTGTTTCAGGCCTCGGTTTACATCTCATCTTCCTGTGTCATCATCTCGTCCCATCAGGCAATGCTTTCCTGGGACAGTTATGGTTTCTGAGGCTCCTACAGTGACCTACAAAAATGCATAACGGCACCTCAGAGCAAATACAACAAACAAAACATGGATGCTAGTGAAAATTGCATGCAGTTTTGTTAGATACTTGTATAATTCTGTGTCTTACTTTCATGAGCAACCGTTAATCAAATGAGCATGTCTGAAGTCTACTTTTAATAAGACTTATCAACATTCTGTCCTCATCTTGATACAAACTCATGATACAAACTTTCAACTGTGATACATTGTTGGTTGTTCTTAGTATGTTAGGTAAACAAGCATATGGGCCGCATGACAAACATGGCATGTATACTGCAACCACTCTTAGCAGACAAGAAGTATGTACTTCATCCAGCGAAGTATGTATTTTTACAGTATGCAATTTCAGACACAAAGTGTGAGAGAGAGAAAGAGAGAGGGAGAGAGAGAGAGAGAGAGAGAGAGAGATGGATAGAGCATCAAATCTGTGGGCAGGTAATTCCAGGTCACCTGTGGACTGTGTAAATATTTTAGAGGGGCTTGTCCAGCTCTAATGCCTTTTAAAGTCCAATTAAACAATCTCAGTTTGAATTGAGTTGCAAACAGAAGGCAATATTGTAATTATCACACACACACTCACACACACACACACACAAACACACACACATATAATCTATGTCCAAGTACAAAAGCCACACAACCTTTATAGAATCACCTGTATGAAAGCACAACCCTTGTACATTTTCCCAAATCTTAGCCTGCCAGTTGTTTAAAGGATTTGCAATGCAGGAATAACAGTCTCCTTCCTCTAACTTATTTCCTTACACGTCTGCGATTATTTCCAGAAGCTATCGGCTCAGTCAGAACCCAGGAGTCTCCTGGCATCCTAATGCGTTCAGATCCCAGATCGCCCCTCCTCTGTTTCCTAATATGTCTCGCCATTTCAAACACTGGAATCCAATCACCTAGTTTCCCTCAGTGGACACACAAACAAGCAAAAAGCCTCTTCATCTCGCATCTTATCTAAACATTTCTCACTTGACGAATGGCATACGGAATATATTATGAAACGCAGCCCTCGTAAAATATGCGGCGCTGCGGCTTAAACGCGGTAATAAAGAATTGCTCTATGCTGGAAAATATGCTAATTATACAAACAAAGCATTTATCAAGAAGTCTCTTCATCAAAATCCGATGCGTGCGGCAGTAAGCGCTCTTTGTTAGCTGTACGCCGCGTCTCATCGACCTGTTCTTGGCACGCTTTGGAAATCGATGAGGCGTCAATCCAATATCCATACGTGGCCTGATGCACATATGGCAAAATGTTTTTGTTCTTGTGAGGTTGGTGAAGGAGTTTCATTAATCATCTCTGCTTCTAATGGGCCAGCAGAGCACCAGTGGCTCCTTAACAACGCTGGAGCCCGGCCCGCTCTCTCTCTCTCTCTCTCTCTCTCTCTGGCACAGAACCGTCTGAATGGCTTTTTGGGAGCTGAGCATTAAGGGAACGGACCCCACAACCTTCCGGTGTCAGGAGGGCCTGTTCAAAGCGTGGGGCAGCTACAGCATGGCACCCGCTGTCCGTGGAGGCAGATGGGCACTGCAGGGAAATCCGAGAGATGTAGCAGCAAACATGTCCACATTCTCCAAAACATGGTGGCTAATTAATGTGGCACAAAAGAGTCAGTCAGGCACTCCAGCAGAGTGTCCCGCACCAGGTTAAACTCACGCTGTGGAACACATAGTCTGACATTGAAGAAAATCATCTACTTTGTAAGACAGTCGATGTTGCTTTGAGAAACACGCAAATAATATTTTAAATCAAACAGAGCAAATGCAAATTACATCGAGAAAATATATTGAGGAGCACATTGTGTTTAATCTCATAGACAGAGGACCAGAAAATGAAATTTCCTTGCTTTTTTGAAGACGTAGTTCCTGAGGATGTTAAAAAGAGAGATTCAGCGATACGGGCTGTGGTCGGGATCAAGCAGACAGCCATTACGGTTTTATGAGACTTTATTGGTGCTACGGCCATTTCCCTCAAAGTTTAACAAGAGAATATAAAGTGATGAGTGATGCTCAAAGGTGAGCTGCAAACTTCTCAAACAAACAGTTCTGGTAACTCATTAGAACCGCATCCGTTACCTAACAGAAGAACCCAGCAGAACAACTGATTTACTCGCACAACAGCCCATCAAACAGCAGTATACAGTAACCCTCCCTGTTTAAATAAACTACCAAAACACTGAAGCAGGAATGACTACAACTGACTACAATTAATACTCAGTTAACACTTAACTCAACAGGATAAGACAAACCTTTCCACAAAAGTATTAATGTTGAAAATACCATTAAATATGATTTTTAAAAGTGATGTAAAACTAGTTTATGTGAACTGAAGTATTTAACTAATGTTAATGAATAAAACCTTATTGTAAAGTTACCAATAATTCCAAAAATCCAGGTGCACTGAAAAGAATTATTAAAATGAACTATATTTCACTAAAGCACATTCAAATCATTATTTAATGTCTGATGAAACGCCAATATCTCAACATAAAGCTTTCCACTGTTTGCAGTAAACAGCACAGCTCACACCAGGCCTCAGGAGAAACAGCCTAAACGTGTTTACAGTGTATCATACGATATGAGTTTAAAACAAAACTGCATGTTTCAGGATTTAAGCGCTTTAAAAAACCAACAACAGTGAATTTATACCTAAAGTGACACATGTTGTCAGTTTGTTGTTGGTGTAAAATAGGAGAAAGTTATAGACAAGCCCATAGACAGATTATTAACAGGCTGCTAGGCACTGTTTAGTGGTCTTCTGCTAGCGATAAAGCTGGCGTTAAGGGGGTATAAATCTCTGTGTAGTCGTAGGTTATCTCTCCCGGGACCACGACTGCATGTCTGTACAGTGAACAAAATAAAATCACTCACTGGATTCTCATGACAGTGAGTGGAGACGTTTCACACCCATTATGCTAGCTTTCTGCGCCCCGGCAACAGTTGCTATGGCATCTTGACCCTGCGGTCTGGTTTGGACATCAATAAGACAGAGGAAGCATCTCTTTTAACAGAAAGAATTCACAATTAATCTGACAAATGATTATGATTGCAGCCACAATAATCAGCTTATTGTGAAAAGTATTTCTCAATTTACTTTGTGGTAAAGTTTAATATTTACGATGCGTGTGTGCGCTGGTATTGTTGTTTTGTTGCACAGTTCTGCTACTGAAAGACTTTTGTGTTGACTAACATATACAAAACAGCACGGAAGCTTGTACTCTACATAAAAAATACAACAGGAAGTTTTCCCACACAAAACATGCTCCTGCGATTAAATAAAATTAACCAGCGTAAATAATTGCAATAAAAGTATCTGACTTCTGATTTTTGTTTCAATCACCCTTACAGTAAACATAAATATGAAACGGATACTGTACTCCAACCTTAATAAAACCAGCCCAGATGGCTGCCGTTTGGCACAACAGTGGAGAACGAAAATGAAAAAAAGGCATTTTCACCAGAAAGCTCCTATCTGCTGGCCAGCCTCTTTGGGCTATGAAATGGAGCCTTTGAAACACAATCTCCTCTCCTATAGAGGGGCATCTGTGTGCTCGCCGTCAGGAGTGCTGGGTACTTTTGTCTGTGAGCTGAAGATAAGGTCAAGTAGAAGCTACAGTGTCAAACCCTAATTCCCTGGCATTACATGCTTTTAGCATCTGTGGGGTGAAGCGAGAGAAAAAGACAGATGAGGGGCGCTTGCTAGAGAGGAAGGTTCACACTCGGTTCAAAAGCAATACAGTGAGGGGGCACTATGCTGTCATTTTGTCTCCATGACAACTTTGGCATGGTTTGTGCACAGTTAGCATCTAGCATATCCGTGCAAGAGCAAAAGAGTTAATGGAGTCGCTGATTGTTCAAATGATTCTCTAAAGCAACATGATCCTTCATCTGGCCAAAAAGCTATACATGACCCCGGGTTCGACTGCAGGGGGGCCCTGTAGGAACGGAAGCAGCACTGTGGGGGTGGCGCTTACCTGCGCGGGTTTCAATGCAACTGCTGAGGACAGTCACACATCAGTGACCGCCATCTCATCAGCACTACATGTGGGTTCGAGTGTGTGTTTTGCACGGTTGTTTTTTTACAGTGACTAACTTGCCTGCTGGGGGTTTGAGAGTAATTACCAGTCCAGCTCACTCTAGTCATTAGAATTTATTTATTATCCATCAGAAAAGAGAGAATATAATTGGAAATCACAGGGATACAAACATGCAATTACCATTCAAACACACGTCTCCCCGGCAGAGGCCAGAGAACGTATTAATAATTCAAAACAACTTCCTTCAAGCGCCCGGCGGTACGTCGACTGACAGCTCGTGTCTCCTCAGCTCCTAATGGGGATTACGGGCAGTAAGACACTGGTACGTGTATCACATGACTAGCAGAGTGTCCGTACTGCTAACGTGCATGTAGGACTACAGAGAGCACAAACACAACACTGGATTGTTCTGAATCTGATTTACGTTCAGAACACTGTTGCTACATTAATGACCAATACAAATCAATTAACAAAACGCCTTTGATAAAGAATATAATATTTTAACACTAACCTCATACTTTGTGCACACACACAACACACATAAAATCCCTCCACAACAGCAACAATTGAACCCTCAACATGAGATAAACACAAACACAATTAATACTTACAAACCCTTAGCATGCAGAGACTGAGGTTATTATTTTGAATATGAATAAATGTTGCTTTTTACTCTATGGTGTTTCTGATTGTACAGAAACCGCCTCGTCTCTGCCTCAGATATAAAATATATATGACATACACATGTACAGATTCCTGAGTTTCAACTAAATAAAAGGCAACTATGTCGACCGTCAGCAATCACGCATAATCACATGACATAATCACAGTATAATCACATGCTTTTTTCTCAGGCATCAGTGTCTGTGACCAGAGGAGGCACAACAGTCATGGTTTGAGCTCAAGGGCGTCACAGCCAGGAGATATTGAGCCACATTAGCCTGTTCACTGGTAAAATATTGACTTTGATCCCGCAGCATAAGGCCTGAGGGGAAATTGAGAGGCAGCCAGACAAACACAGCAGAACACATAGATCACATGCCTGCACTCATCTGTCAGCTGCCCGGTGACAGACGCCGTAACAGAGTAACGTTATATCCACAAACACGCAGCACCTGGACATACGCCACACATTCAGAGCACTGGACATTTTTTTTTAAATACAGTAACTAGGTTTCATTCACATTTGTGGCTAGGTGCTAGTTTAGTCTAGGAGCGTAGCCACAACATCAAAGCAATATCGTAAAGCGTGTGAGGTCAGGAGAACGTTTTTTCGCCACTCTAAGCAGCTTTACACCCCCTCAACCATAGACTAATAAACCTAGAGAACAACTTTCATGCTAACCCTCAGGTTCACGTTGGTGTTTGGAGGAACACATTTGTGGGAGATGAAGGACAGCTTGCCAATTGTGTTGGCAGCCATCAGGATCATTTCCATAAGTTCTAATCGAGCTGTTGGGGCAACAACAATCTGCAAAGTTTATATACAGCAGCCAGGAAGAGTTTAGAGAGTAAAGATCGTGGCAGAGACCCTGTGAGGAAATGCAGCGACATGCTGGACTGAATACAACCACACACGTCT
>JBAJNP010006902.1:7701-24141 GCA_036877545.1 Yasuhikotakia modesta | reverse complement strand
TGTGTGTGTGTGTATATATATATATATATGTGTGTGTGTGTATATATATATGTGTGTGTGTGTGTGTGTTTGTGCAGATTAAAAGGGAATCAGGGCTGAAATTAAACAGAAGCTCTTGTACATCAAAGTAGGAAACAGCCAAAATGATCACAGTGTCTTGATGTTTCAAATGTGTGTAAGTGTGCCTAAATTCCTGCTTATGTAAACCACACAGGCACACATCACTCATTAACACCATTAAGACTGTAACAAAGCTTCTCAGATTAAAACTTCTCTCATCGTCATCACTTTTACATAACAGCAGGGTGTATCTGAAGTGTGTCATTACAGAATCACTGTTTAAAGCAGGCTTTTCCAAACACATCATCAGTGTCGGCTCACTGCAAGTATCTGGAAATTAACCTGTGATTGTCTTACTGATCTTACTGCTTACTGAGCTGAGATATGAGCAAGTAGTCTTACATCCAGCAGGAAACTCTTCACCCTTAAGAGGAAACCTCTCTTCACTTCCTTTACCTGTCAGAGCAGCCAGACTCAGAAATATTTATTCAAATGATTTACATGAGGAACTCGGTTGCTCTGACCAGAAGAGGGCACCCAAGTGATGTCAACGTGCTGTCCGCCAAAGAATGCAGTTACAATTAAAAGCAACACTTCCTAAACATTTATTATATTTTACACAGGTGCCCATGCTTAACTCACCACTGTGGAGGGCTGTGTTGCTAAGGCGTTGTTAGGTTGTTGCTTATTAAAAGAAATCCAAACAGCACAAAGTGGCTCAAGTTATGTCCATCATATGTGTAACGTTCTTCACATTTGATGTAAAATCAGTAAGGCGTTCTCCCACATGGAGATCTCCATCATTGGTACACATATCAAAGGATGACAACAGAAATGCTGTCATGCTATTAGCATCATTTCAAAAACACTGTAGTGAAAGCACACTTACACCCTACAGTAAGGAAACGGCACTAGTTAGAGAACTAGTCTTCTCAGGATAAACCCTACCCTTGAGAGGGAACGTGTTTGTATGAGAATATAAAGCAGTTAGTATGAATTTGAAAGTGATTTGACAGATCTGATTTACAGGCAGTGTTCACACTAAACAGTGTACAACATTTCATCATTTCTCCTCCTGTATCTCTCCATCTCTCTGACCTTCTACAGTTTCCATGGCTCCCTCATCTCTCCTTCACACTATCGATCTGCTGACACTCATAATTCATTTACAATTAGAGTTAAAAATTGATCACAGCTGTGTCCTAATGACAAATATTATTTGATTACTTACTAAGGCCAAACATGACTCTCATTAGTTTTCTTTTAATCAGTCATTAGAGCTAAACTGTGTGTGTAAGTGTGTGACCATCGGTGTGTGTGATTCAGATACATGTGTGAATTATATAATGACATTTCATTGGGGGCAGCTTTGTTAACAGGGTTTGTTAAAGGTTAGTATTTATAGCCTGAGGGGACCTTGGTATCATTATTGAAAAAATAAGTTCTTAGGGAAAGTAATTACTTTTTGATGGGAAATTAAATGACATTCTTTGAATTCACCTGCATTGATGAATCTACATATAGGAAAGGTAACAGGATTTATTTGGATGTCATGTTGAGTTTGAAGCGTGTGTTTGTATGTTGTGTGTGTGGGAGGGTGTTTCTATGCAGCATCACGCTTGACTTTTAAATGCTATTGATTGTGTGCAGGAAGAGATGGAAGAGAAGGATAGAGAACAAGATGCTGAAGAGGGTTAATGAAGGGAAGAAGTGTGGTTGCTGGTAACCAGTCGTACCTGTGAGTCTATGGTAAACAGACTCCTTTACCATCCACTCACTGCCATGACAGGTTTCAGCTTCCCAAAACCTCTCTGTCTAAAGTCCTGAGCTCAACACATTTACTGTGCAACACCATCATGTCATTGGCACCGTTGTCACCCAAAAGGGAAAGCAAAATAATGTTTCAAATACTTCCCCCTCTTACACTGTCAGGACAAACATGTGATCTTAGCAAAGTCACATCATTGGTTGAGCCACTGAAACAGGCTGCAATTTCATTCATGACACACTTTACCTTTAATCTCATTACAACAGCATCTGCAAACCTAACATTTACATGCCTCACAGAAACAGTTGCATTGTTACACTCTGATGCCTTCTAAAGAAGAGTGTTTAATCTCACAATCTCTCTCATGCCACAATATCTGCCTTGAGTCACTTAACTCATTTCCCTGGAGAAACACCCATACAAACCCTCACAAGCTTTGATGATAAAAGTGCCGAGCTACTAAATGTAGCTATTAAAATGTATCTGGAAGATTAAACGTTTTCTTTGAACATGAGAGAGAGAGAGAGAGAGAGAGAGAGGGAGAGAGAGAAAGAGTAAGCAAAGATTGTGGATGTCAGGGGGTGGTTAGAGAAGGAATGTTTAATAAATAATACAGCTTCAGGAGTGCAGATAACATTGTCCCCCCAAACACACACACACACACACACACACACACACACACACACACACACACAGTCAAGGTTGTCCAGAGTCATTTTCAGCTTTGGGAACAGTTTGGTTTAGTAGACAGTGCAGAGCTACTGGAACAGGGGTTTGTTCTGTGCTGGTTACTGCCATGATCCTATCAACTTACTAGTTTACAGATCATCTGTGCATTGAACCTGGAACCCTGAACCATGTCTCCCACACATGATGTGACTCTTCTGATGGAGCTGAAAGTGGTTTTTTATTTTCTCTAACGTAAGCATGTCACAATGACCAGAAAGAAAACAACAGAGATAAAAGCAGCATAATTCAGATAAAATATGTTTGTCATCAAAGGTCTGATGAGCTGATTCTAGAAACACAGCAGTTGCCTCTTGCGCTCACATGAAAGACTGAATCAGACCGTTTGATATTTGCCTCTGTTCTCTGCATTTCATATTCATAACAAACATTTCCATCTGCTCCTAATTCAGTTTCAAGAGGCCACACAATATCCTTAAGATCACATCTCAAGTGAAATGTACAGACACTGAAAGGACAAACCCTCATCACAGCGTAAACATCACAGCTTAATCAGCTTAATAAATTATATTTGTTTAGTACCAAATATTTGATACATCTTTATTTTCCTTGTCCAGCACTTCCAAACAATGTGTAACCATTACTACCTTAATACTGTAAATACAGAAGTCATGTGGTCAACCCCAATCTGAATGCTTGTCTTATTATTTTGTTACACAAAACTAGCCCCTACAACAGCATGTTGTAGGGAAATAAAAATATTATCAAATAATCAAATATTTCTTACTAAATTATTAAAGGCGTACAATGAACGCACTGAATCACGCTACAGATAAAATCTTTATCAGACACAACTTTACAAATAAGTGACCAGCTGGCTCGATTTAAACACAGATATATAAAACATAACGCATATAGAAACCATTTATTATCTGAATATTATTCTGAAAGCATGAAGATAGAAGCCAAACTGAGCGATTTGAGCACAAAACACAAGCTTATGCCAAGGACGATGGCACGTGAAGACGATATAACCAGACAACGTTTCTGGCACAAACGGAACCTCATGTAATCTGTTGTAAAATCATCAGATGTTTAAACTTGTGTACATGTAGATCATCTTCTGCCCAGCGGCTGATGCGTCAGATTAATAACACGAAACACTGTTTAACTTCCACACTGTGACTCTTCTGACTGCAACACAATATTAGACAGGAAATGGTGTAGAATGAGATTTGATTGGGTCCAATTATTATAATCTGTTGGAACTAGATGTTTCCATTCAGATGTAAATCTGCAAGAGCCTGATAAAAATACAGAGTGAGATTCTGGGTTTTCTGGAGGAATAAAACACAGAACACAGAGCAGAACACCAAAGCAAAGTGGCAGGACTTTGAGGAGTGCAAATGAAAGTAGCCAGTGATGTGGAAAATAAAAACACTGAGAGGTGTTTAGGTGACACCAGACTGAACACAAGATGTGATAAACAGATGTGAGTCTATCAGATTGTACATGTGACATGTGAAACAACATTAAAATGCTTCTCAGCTAGATGACATTTAACAGTTGGGCTGCTCAGGTGAGATGGTTGCTTGTCAACAACCTTTCTGAAATAGTTGGCAGTACTAAACTTAAAAATAACTTAACACATCTAAAACAACGAGTAGTGCAGTATTTAATCAAATATTGTGCCAAATAGAAACAGACAAAATGCTGCACTTCTGTGCAGTGCTTGAAATGAAAAGTGTTTTTCATTAAAATCAATATCCAAACCAACCAGTTTCCTAAAACTAACTGGACTTTCCAACACTAATTCAGAGGAGTCCTGATTATTGTCTCAGTTTCACAGCTGATGGTGTGTCATAAAAACTGTGATGTAATTATTTGTCAGACGACATCAGAATACTAAAGAAGTTCTGTGAAGTGTTGTGTGTGTCAGTATAAACATTTTACTGCCGTCCCGGAAGCATCAGGACAGACTGGAGAATTTTACACTACAAATGTGATGACATCTCATGCCTTCTGAATGCCTTCACATGAACTTTGAGGGATTTGGGCCTGTTTGTGACTTGATCATGTGGAATGAATCTCAATAGTAATTGTAAACAGGGTCTATATGAAAAGCTCTTTCATACAAACAGCAGCGTGGATGGGTTATGATGTTTTAAATGTTAGGTGGGCAGCATATGTGCTTGAGAGTGAGCTAAAGAGAGAGAGAGTGAGAAAGAGGCAGAGAGAGGAAGACAGAGAGAGAAAAAGATTTCCAAAGCATAGAAGGCTGGAGATGAGTGTTAAATGAATGGTGCAAACTCAACTTTGAAGAGTAAAAGCTGTTCAAGTTTAAACTTTAGGAAGGAAGAGCCTGAGGGGAGAGAGTCAAATCCATCACACCTTTACTTCACCTCTCTCTCTCCCTCATTCACAGTAATGTAAACACCAGCAAAGAAATGAAAGCATGAGTCTGTCATGCTGGTGGCTTGTGATTATACACACACACACACACACACACACACACACACACACACACACACACACACACACACACTCCTCCTCATTCAGCTGTCAGTCACTCTCCAGTTTCTTCAACACTCTCATGAGCAGTTCTCATTGTGTCCACGGTGACAGCGATTGGTTGTAATTTTAGGTTGTAAGATTGCTCTCTCTACATTTCCTTGTGGGATCAAAAACATTATTTTGAATGTTTTAAGAGCATTTCAAACTTCAAGCTTTTTTAGACACTGCAACAAATATTAAATAAAACTAAATATAATAATTATTATTATACATCTATATGTATATATGAAATTGTGACTACAGGTCAGATTCAGCTGCAGATATCTCCAGTAGTAATGATTGTTTCTTAAACTCACAATGTAGGCAGAGTTCATCAGTGCAGTTCTGGGCCTGTAGTGTGACTCCTTCACAGTCTTTCCCTCCGTTCTGTGGCATGGGAGCATTACACTCCCTGGTCCTCCACTGAGTGCACTCGGTAGTACACACAGACCATTTACTCCAGTTGGCCCATTCCCCATCCACTGCAAACACACACAGACACAGAAGAAACAAAACCAACTTGTTTAGTTAGTAAAGACGCAACATTTGGAGTTATCAGGCATCTAGGTTGTCTAGAGAGGAAGCTGCGTGTTCTGAAGTTATTTCTGCAGAATCCTTCTTTCATTTAAAAAGGTCAGTGCAAATGCTGGTTTCCACTCATTTCTCTCTGTCAGGTGACTTTGCTGTGATCTGCTTGAATTCTGTATTCTGAGTGCTGAAGTGCAGGAGACAGCCGTTGGTTTGCAATATACGGCTGAGTCATTAAAGACCCAGTTTGGCATCTCTGCTGCTGGGTGAAGATGTTTTACCTGCTTCAGAGCGGCAGGAGAAATGCGCTCGGCCCTCAGGGGCCTCCTGGGGCCCAAGTATATGTGCGATGTCTGACTGAACTGATGGGCCATAGAAAAGATGCAATTCTCTCTTGATATCAGGAGGACTAAAACTGGGCTGGAAAATGATTTTTGTGAAGTTTTTATGAAAGGAATTCCTCACTTGTCACCCAATGTTTCCAGCATGAATTCTCCATTCTGCAGTTGTGGAAGGAATTTTTCACTGAGCAGCTGCTTTGGATAAAATCTGATTACAAGTACATTTCTTTATCATTTATAAACCAGTTCCCTTCAACATTAATCTGAAGGATCATAACCAGTTTGTAAGTAATGACATCATCTCATCATTAGTGGCTAGACTTGTACCTGTACAGACTGAAGTGCAAGTGATTCGTTGGATGGCCTGTCCGTCACACGGCGACCCTCCATTTAAAGGTGCCGGATTGGTGCAGCTACGCATCCTCTTTTGGAGGCCACGCCCACAGCGGCTGTTACACGACGACCACTCTGTCCACGTCGACCATCCGCCATTTACTGTGACAACACAATCCTGATATTTTGTGAAGAGTCATTGACAGGGTGACAGATATAAAAGACTTGCACACTTACAGCAGTCCTCTCATGAACCTAACCTCAACATTAACATGTTTACCACAGTGGTTTTATTTAACCAGTTTTAATTTTTAACTATTATTCTACAGTTTGTGTCTTCATGTTCAGATGTGATTGCAGTGCTTTGACTTAATGACATTTAAATAACACTTAACACTTAAATAAACATGTTATGCATTATTAAAAATGACAAAAATAGTGAAAACAGATTCTAATTGGCCTTGTTTCCAATAGTATTATTGACTCATTATTCATTAAAAAAAGGAGAGAGAGAGAGTTTGCGTTTGAGTTTATAATCCAGCTGACAGATTCTTTTACCTACTCACACACACACACACAGCTCTGTTAGGGAAGTATGTGTGTAAGAGTGGAGTGTATTTGTGTATGTGTGTGAGGGGTGTGTGTGTGTCTGAAGGGAGTGTGGTAAGTTAATAGGACCTCAGGGAGTGACACAATTTAAGAGTTTTTAATTTAAAAGCTTCTGTGTCTTTCACTGGAAAACTCAGATGAAACCAAATCACCTCTTGAATGGAGTTTAGTTAAACACTCCAGCTTTATGTGTGTGTGTGTGTGTGTGTTGAAGTAGATTAGCGGTAAGTCAATTCCTCTCTTTCTTCCCATTTTCCCCATCAGAGTTAGAATATAATGTCAAGCAGCCAAACAGAAGTCCAACTCTCTCTTTCTTCCTCTCTCTCCGCGCCTCTCTTACTCTCTTCATGTTCTCTGTCTTTCTCTAGTGTTTCACATTTTACGATGTGAAAGTCAGTAGCTTAACCAGAGGAATAGCTGTGAAGCGCACAGCACACACCACAACACAACACACAACATCATTTAATGTGATTGAAAATGTTCTACACACACACACACACACACACAGTTCCCATTAGAATAATTTTATCTGCTTGTGATTATATGTTAACACACTGAACAGACCGTATGTGGTTTAATTAGTGTGGTGACACACAAACTGCTGACAAATGCTGACAAAAAGATGAATTTTAACACAAACATTGATTTTCCAGTTTGAAACTGATAAGAAGAGTTTGAAGGCCTCATGAAATCCACATTGAATTATAAACACCGCCTGTTTCTAACTAGCAATAGAAGCTAGCGAATCACGATGCTGTAATGTGAAGGTTATTTATAATTCACATAAAGGCAGAAACTTTTTGAGCAGTTTAGTTGTGCAGAGAGAATTTTTCTGAGGAATTCTGCACACACTGTTTCTGTGGGAGAAAATATCAAAAATAATTTCACAACAGAAAGAGTTTCCTGACACATCATATAGCAACTTATCACAGCAGCACCTGATATTACAGTGAATAGTGGAGATCACATGAGCCTGAAGGCTGCACTACCTGTTGGGTAGACGGTTAAAAGGCACTTTTCTCTGAATAAAGAACAAAAGAGAAAAATGAACAAAAATAAATGAAGAAAAATACTCACCATAGACAATGACTGTAGCTGTGGTACTGCGTCTCTTAGCAACAATGTTCTTAGCGACGCAGGTGTAGTTAGCGGTGTCGGAGAGACGCGCCTGTTTGATGATCAGATTGTGATCGACAGTGATGTAGAAGTTTCGGTCATCTGCAGGTTCTATAGCTTCCTCGTTCTTCAGCCATTCCACCTGCACACACACACAAAACATTAGAAAATGTTATCCAATGTTCTGTGAATGTTCCCTCTAAAGAAGAATAAGTGAAATAAAGAAAAATGACTGAGTGTTGTACCATGATCTGTGTAACACTGCATCTGAGGACAGCAGCACTAGGTGCGAACCTTTAGAAACAGTCGTTGCAGCAGCTGTATGTTTATGATGTTAAACGCTGTCTGGATGTCCCTGAGGTCTCACAGAGCCACCACCCACCCGATCCCAGTTAAAGACAGTTATCCTAGTTCTCCTCTAGTGTTGATGTTTTCATTATTCTTTCTTCTTTCACACCAACATCTGTGCTGTTGTGAGGTTTATTTGGAACATTTAAGAACAGGTTACAGTGTTACAATCACTCTCAGTGTTTCTTGTACTCTCACACACACACAGAAACAGACGAGAGCTGCTGTGTGTGTCATTCAGCAGAAAGAGACACTTTAAGGTTTGTTTGTGTCACAGCGGTGCGTCTTCATGTGCTCGTCTGAGGGGAACAGAGTAAAAATATCAACCTCTCATTGGCCTAGCGGGGGGTGAATTCAACCAATCAGCTGCTCACACTTTCCAGCTGTGAAAAATGTGGCACCCACATTATAATTTGTGTACACACACACACACACACACACACACACACTTCTTTATCTCTAAACTCATGGTAATGCAAAAACACAAGCACACACCCCATAATGAGATATTAAGTTTGATGTGTTTAACCTTTTAATCTCTACATAATTCCCATCTTATATATGTGTCATGTCACTGTCTGTGAAGTGCATTAAGAATGAATGGTTTGTAAGGCACCGTGTTTAATGTGCTCTCATGACTGACAGTTGGGCCGTATCTCCAGCTGCTGCTGCTGTGTGCAGCTCAGGTTCTGTCCAATCACGGCCATTTGTGGCCGGATGATTTTTCTCTGTGGGGATTCTTCTCCTGATCAGGATGAAAGAGGCTGAAATCGGTCCAAACACAGCTGCTCAAACACTTGTGTTGGTGTTTACTGGCAGAACTCAGTTCCTGTGCCCACTGGGCAAACTCTGTATCAACAATCACACCCAAACACACACGCCATGAAAGAAAAACAATCAGAAAGTTTTCTGAAATATCTCTCAGATAATTGCTTTCTGTTGTGGCAGAATATCTGCATGTATATTTGTGTGTGTGAGGGCATCTGCAATAGATGTTTGACTTCATGAGGATTTATGTACTAGGGACAGAACTTATTGATTTGAGGTTTGTGTAAACCTCAAATCTGACTGTGTGTAAAGGTTTAAACAGTGTTACGTAACGTCATTAAACAGTAATAAACAATGCTGCTGTAGTTTGACAGTTTTAACCACTCTAGTACTCCTGCCTGTGTGTGTGTATATATATATATATATATATTCCTGCATTCCTGTAAGTGAACTGGTACAGCATTGCGATAGCAGTGCAAAGGTTGTGGGTTTGAACCCAGGGAATGCAAGTACTGATAAAAATTTATGCTTTGAAAGTTGCTTTGGATAAAAGCATCTAATATATATGTATGTATGTATGTACACACACACCTTTTTACACTGTCTACCATCACACTGGAAACTAATTTAAATATTAAAATCTTGTCACATCTCCAGCTGTGAGGCTCCAGTAAACATTAACAGACAATTTCAAGACCTCTAAACCTTTTTAAACCCACATATTTTCTTCATGAGCGCTGGCTCCACACTTTTGTTATGGATTCCTCCTCACAATCAAGGAAGGTTGGGTTCAGAACAAGAAGCTGCTGACTGGAATATACAGCCATCGCTGGAGGTTCACGAGGCTCGGTTCTGAAGCACTCCACATCTGTGCTAAGTGCTCTGCTGTGAATTATGCAGCGTATGCAGCCATCATGCTAACGGTTAGTGTGTGTGTCCCGGCCAGTCCACATCCTCCCCTAATGAAAACACCCCAGCAGCCGATCACAGTCCTTCAGTACAGCTGAAGAAACAGACAGGTGTGTATTTGGAACAGAACTCTTCAGGACGTGCCGCTCATCACAAAACAAACAGCTACAGCACAGTACACACACACTTCCCCCAGCAGGTCTCAATATTCTGACTGTGTTTCAGTAACTAATAACTGCACACACACACACACACACACAGGTTTGTGGGTAATGTTCATTTACCTGATGCTAAATAGATGTCTTTTTTTAAAGACCGAGAGAATAAGTTTTACTCTGAAACTTGTAAAAGCATGAGGCTGTAAAATCCATTATGGTTCTAATTTAAACTTTTGTTTTTCAGAGTGAAGGTGAAAATAAGCCAACTTGAGAGAAAAAATAAGAAATAATGTCTGTTCTGATCCTCTATGGTTAAACGAACAGCTCACCCAAAAATAAAAAATAAACGCTGTTGTTTACTTGCCCTCAAAGGCGTCATAAAAACTCATTACAGTAAGTAGCTCATATAACACTAGAATCGTCTGAAATTCATATGAATTGACCAAATTTTTTCATTATTTACTGAAAGTCTTGTGTGTGTGATAGTATGATGGAGTTTTTGGAGCAGAACTGTTAAAAAATGCCAAAACAAAAACAATCAATATGGAAAATTCTATTATATAGAACATCACGCCCTATTTTCATAGATTTTTTTCATAGATTTCTAATTTAGAGACTAATTTTATTAGTCACAATCACAATTCTATAGTATGGAAAACACCACAGTCATTCTGTTTCATGTTAAAATAGTTTTGCAGTTGTGTAAATGACGGGACAAAAAGAAACAAGAGAAATGAAACATTTGCTATGAGTGCGGATTGTTTTCTCTGTCATCTTTTCATTGTTCACCATGATTCACTGATTTGAATAATCTGCCAATAATGTGTTTCTAACAATCATGTGTTTGTAAACACACACACACACACACACACACTGCAGCAGCGAGTTTACATTGTTAGACATTAAGTGTGTATTTGACACATTGTAAAGCAGTGGCCAGGCATTTACTTAGTTATCAACTTAAGCTGGTAAATGTTGAATCAGTTGATGACGATTGTGGAATTGATCTGTTGTCTCTCTGCTATTTAAATGATTACTTCAGTGAGCAGAGGGTGAAACATCCACAACAAACTGACACATCAGTGCTGTTACTTATTTAGATTCAGTTACAGAAACAAACCTCACAGATACTCAGAGCTGCTGTGTGTTCCTGTTATCATCTGTGTCAGGAGATTATTACTGTAAGGACCATTCATAACATTACACACACACACACACACACACACACACACACACACACACACACTGCCTGCCTACCACCAGCACTCTCATTAACATAATTGGCACAATTGTTGTTGTTAATTAAGTCAGCAAAACTTAACCACTTGGCAGGCAAGCCAACACACGCATACAAACACGCACATGTACAAACACACAAATATTTTTGATATAAACATTACTTTGAATGTAACTCTTGATAGCCATGTAGGCAGTGCAAACAATCTGCATCCAGGAAGGGCTTGGGCTCTGGGCCATTCTACAGACAGAACTGGGCCATCAGAGCGTGTCACTGGGGCCCAAAGCTATATATACACCTTTCAAACACACAAGAGCTCACACACACACACACACACACTCGTGCGTCTCATGGGTTTAGGAAATCATGTTATCAGTATTAGTGTAGGAAAGCTTACAGTATATTAATTATTAGTGCAAGTATCATTATGCTGACAGCTCATGCTCTCATGATCTGAAATTGTGTGTTTGCTGAGATTGTTCTTGGCTATCAAACTTTTTCAGTTTGTTTTCAGTTAAAATCTCAGTTGATTTTACTTCCAGTTCATTGGTTACATTAAAATGGATGTTACAGGATGCAGATTGTTTGCACTGCCTACATGGCTATCAAGAGTTACATTCAAAATAAACTGCATTTCTGAAGAGAGAGTGACGCAGACAGACAGAACGGTGAAGAAATGTGTGTGTGTGAGTGTAAGAGGAGAAGAGAGAGGAGAAATACTCATTCTTTTTAATCTGAGAGAAATATTTGAATGAAATATGTCTGAGAACTCCATTAACTCTCCCGAGCTATGAAAGAGCATTCTCTGATAAACACAACCAATTCTGTTTGAGAAGAGAAGAGACATGAGGAGACATGAGAGGAGGAGGTGAGTTGTTCATCTGCTGCTCTTTGTGGGGAGGGAGTCATTAATCACAGCACAGATGTACACACAAACTCCACAGAGAGTTACACACACACACACGCATAACATTTGTTATATTAACTGTCTGCAGGCACTGTAAATGGCTGAACAGAAAACCTACATTAAACTATATTAGAGACACAGTAACTAAATTCAACATAAATGATAAGTGAAAGAAATGTGACAAAATCAATCAACAGTGATCATAAATCCTGGGTGTTAAAATAATTATGAGAAACTCAAAACGCTTTAAAATTGTTTTAGACATATTGCATGTTACACTGCAGGCAGTTTATAGGTGCACAGCACACACAGCACATTATCTGTAATCGATTTCAAACAAAGATACTGATATTTAAAAAAATAAGTGAGCCAAACACCAGAGTGAGAAAATAAAAGTGTTGAGACGACTGACAGCTGCAGACAGCAGGCCAGATTTTCAGTTACAGATCAGTTCTGCTCAGCATGTGGGATTCGTCCCCTGAGCCCTGAATAATGAACACACACTTCCTATCGAGTGCCACATGTTAAAGTACTAAAACACACAAACACACACATTTCCTGAGCACTCCACTCACTCAAGAGCTTAAAAACACCACAGACACAGACACACATGCACAGACACACACACACAGAGACACACACACAGACAGACACGCACAGACAGACACGCACAGACACACAGACAGACATGCACAGACAGACATGCACAGACACACAGACAGACACGCACAGACACACAGACAGACACGCACAGACACACAGACAGACACACAGACAGACACACAGACAGACACACAGACAGACACGCACAGACACACAGACAGACACGCACAGACACACAGACAGACACGCACAGACACACAGACAGACATACAGACGCACATGCACAGACACACACGCACAGACACACACGCACAGACACACACGCACGCACAGACGCACACGCACAGACGCACAGGCACACACGCACGCACAGACGCACACGCACAGACGCACACGCACAGACACACACGCACAGACACACACGCACAGACACACACGCACAGACATACAGACGCACACGCACAGACACACATACAGACACACAGACAGACACACACGCACAGACACACGCACACAAACAACTTTGCCTTCCTGACATTGAGCAACTCTTTAATATAATGGTTTATTAACAGTCATCTCAAGAGTTTCAGGTACAGTAAAGAACCCTTGTTTTGCATACAGATGTTGATGTTTGACTGTGAGCTGTAGTTTTTGAAACGTGTGTGTCAGCATGTGTACTGCATTAACTCAATAACTCTCTATGCATTTGTGAAGTTTACACACACCGACACAATTCATTAACAGCATGGGATAAATGTCTGTTACAGAACCCAAGAGCCATCTTCATTAGCATGAAACACAGTCACATTCCTCTGCTTTGAGCTCATGAAGAACATATTAAATACGATATATATATATATATATATACACACACACACACAGATTCATATATACATGTTTATGTTTGTGTGTGTGTATAAATTTATTACAGTTTATGGGTGATAAAAGACAACTGTGTTCAGTATCTGTGACTGAAGACACAAATCTTACTGTTTCTTCAGAATAAAACGGATCTCTAAAGAGCAGCTATACTTTAAATTATTTTACTTTAACAACTTTAAATTACGAGGAGCTTAGAAAGCTAATGTTTTATAGTAGCTTCCCAACACTAGTTTGAAATACTGGATGAACCTCAATCCAGCATGTGTGTGTGTCTCTAGAGTGTTTCACGTGTGTATGAATGTGTGTTTCTGATAGTTTCTGCAGATTTTGCAGATGTTATGAACAGCACACCATTCATCTCACAAATACAGCTCCCTCAGTATAAAAACTCCCTTTCCATGCATGTGTGTGTCTGTGTGTCAGAGGGCAAGACTTGTAAGTCTTAAAAGCTGAAGGTCTGTGGTAGGTTACTGGTAACTGTAGGCTACCAGTGTGACCAGGCTAACCTGTATGTATATTCTCAAAACCATGGCAACAGTCGTGTTTAATGAGGGCCTCACGATTGATGTTTCTGCTCAACCACACAGCTTTTGTAAACTGCTTTCCATCACTAATGGTAGTGACTAGCACTGTGGGTGTTCCGAGCGGTGAGTGTGGAGGTCACTGGGTTTAGAGAAGCTCATAATATTTCCAAAAAAAAATCACAACCAGGTCACAAAGATTTGAGGTTCCTCAGCAACTGCAAAACTTTCAGGAGAGTGACGGTTTTCAGTGAGTGAAGCAGAGAGGCACATGCAATTTATCTGTGGCTCTCATATCTCATCTTACACACTTCACTGTGAACGTGTGTGTGTGTTGGCAGCCACAGCTCTCTTGCACACAGTTACGGGTCTCTGGACAGCTCATGACCTGCAGGTGAACATGAAGACCAGAACTTCTCCACCAGTGTGCTGACGGACGAATATGAAGTAACACATGCAAGAACTAAAGCACTACAACACACTTTAAAATAACACAAATAAAATCTACTCTTTTTCTTGCTTCAGTATCCACCTGTCATTCTAAGAGACACTGAAGATGTTTCCATGCTGAATTACTGCTTGTCATTATTCTTCATCATCTGATCATCATTTCTGTTTACATACAAATGTTGTGTACAATTAGTTTGAATTCTGCCAACATTAATTTCTTTCATTACAAAGTTTATATGTAAAGTTATAGTTTTATTTACATATAAATGTATATGCTAGCCCTGGCTGTGAAAGGAAATACATATGCAGGCACAATTTATATTTGTCTGCAAACTAATCTGAAGCCTGAAAGCTTGTATGTCTAAACTGTAGAGTGTTTGTACATCAATCTACACTAACACAAGATAAAAATGTGTGTGTGTGTACCTCAGCGGGAGGGACGCCCTCAGGTGGACGGCACTGTAATAGCACTTCCTGTTCTAGTAAGACTTCTTTACCCAAAGGCTCCTGTTCAAACGTTTTCCTCAAGACTGGTAAAGAGAGAAAGAGAGAGTTATACACACACAGCAATTAAACACACACATATACACACACAACGCACACAGGTGTTACACTTTGTGTGTTTCTGTAGAGTCACACGTAAACCTCAAATTCTGTGATTTGTTTCTCTCATTACTTATCAAAACATTTAATAATAAACATTTAATATCTAACTGGCCACAATGGCCGTTTGATGCTCCTCTGCAAATATTTCTTGAGGTTTATATTGAATAAATCTCATGTCATTAATATAATAATGATATAATTTGTTGCTCCTTCATCCAGTTCTGCTGTTCCCCCCCAGAACTTTTCACAGCCTTTAGTGATCACACACACACACACACACACACACACACACACACTGCATGTGTTTTTGTTCACATTACTGATGGCCTCAAAGATGGAGCTGGTAATAGGCATATAAATCACAACTATGAGGGTATGTGTGTGTGTTTGTGTGTGTGGTAATGCATGCATCTCATGGTCTTAGTGCACAACATCACTACAGTAACAAATCAAGAGCACTAATTTCTTGATCACACACACAGTGTGTATACATGTATCTATTGTGTAAATATAATTATATCTCTATCCACATGTAGAGGTATTAGAGGAGTTTGCCAACACAAGCAGCAGATTTATAGTGTTTTAAAAATGTTCTGTCCATGTCTGTGTCTGTCTGTCTCTCTGTGTTTTTCTGTCCATGTCTGTGTCTGTCTGTCTCTGTGTGTTTTTCTGTCCATGTCTGTGTCTGTCTGTCTCTCTGTGTTTTTCTGTCCATGTCTGTCTGTCTTTGTGTGTTTGTCTGTGTCTGTTTGTCTGTGTGTTTTTTTGTCCATGTCTGTGTCTGTCTGTATCTGTGTGTTTTTCCATCCATGTCTGTGCCTGTCTTTTCTGTCCATGTCTGTGTTTTTCTGTGTTTTCAAAGCTATTTGCTAAGAGCATTGATTTATTTTGCTCAGATTCTAAACCATACAGAAGAAAGGAAGACAGGAAGTTTATTCTGCTACACAGCTTTAATCTCTCTCTCTCTCACACACACACACACACACACACACACACACACACACACACACACACACACACACACACACACACACACACACACACACACACACACAC
>JBAJNP010006901.1:0-24148 GCA_036877545.1 Yasuhikotakia modesta | reverse complement strand
ACACACACACACAAGCCTCTTATACTGTATACATACAGACCAAATACATCAAACACAATCTTAAACTGAACAGTGAGAGAAAAAAAGGATGTTTTAACCTAAAATATTTATCTTTGTATTATGTTTTAGAAAACTCAAACTCAGTCAAACACACTTCCTCGAACAAAGGGTAAGAAAAACAGAGCGTCAACACCAGAGCCAATGACCATTTCACCAGCAGGGGGCAGTAAAGTCGCAGGTACTGCCCTTAAAGTACATTCTCACTGTATCAGTCTTATTATATATGTATGTATAATATATGTTGTATCTTTAAATCTCTCTGGCTTTTATCGTCTCTCTCAGGAAGTGTTGATGCGATGGATGAAATGTTTCATAGCTTGAAGAAAGGAGGAGTGTCTCTGATCGGTCAGAACCAGCCGATGACGCATGACCAACTCCGTAAATCCTTCATCAAACGCAACAAGAATCCCGTAATAAATGAGAAAATTCACACCCTCCGTGCCCTCCAGAGTACACTGAAGGTCAGGAATGATTTCATGTGTTAATAATAAACTCATGTGAGTGGAAAATGACATCATCGTGACCTCACACGACCAGATTAGTGTTGTACATAGTTTAGTGCAAATATCTAAGACCACATTGAAAAGCCAGGATTTAAAATCTAATTTTAAATTGAAAATAAACCATTTGAGAATATTGTAAAGTTACTAGACTCTAAATAATATGTTGTGATAACCCAGAACTGGTCAGACTTTGGTTGGTTTCCGCATCTTTTATTGGTGTTTCCTAGGCAAAGGAGGCAGAGCTACAGCTTATCAATAAGCTCTTGGATAATCCTGAACTCACACCGATGATGTTCCGCGAGTGGAAGCAGTTTAACGAAGAGCTGCTGCAGGACATTGAGAAACTAGCCAATGAAAAACAGCAGGAAAAGATAACCACACCCAGTACGGAGAGCGTTTCCGTGGGTGACGATGAGGCAAGAGGACTGAGCTTGAGCGATGATGAACAACTGGTGGATAGTGTAATATCTGACGATGGAGGCCTTACCCCTATAGATGCAACTGTGCCGTTGCAAACACCTGACTCAGGCATGGACCATGCAAAATTCACAGAAAACTACTTTTTCATATGAAACGTGTTCACAGACCGTCCAAATACAACTTTTTCTCAGACTCAGATCAGTGCTGGGCCACACGGCTGCGTCCAAAAGCAGATGAAAAGTCTAACGTTGGTATAAATGATCAAACATTCAGGTAACCTGGGACAGAGCAGAGATTTAGTTTTGACACAAGTGTATCTCATCTCAGCTTTATGTGTTTTATAAACTGTCACTGAATTGAACTGAAACTGCCTTTTTGATTGAAATCAAACATTGTCTAATTTTAAATAGGCATCTTGAGAATTATAATATTTTAATAGTAATTGAATGTATATTTGTTTTATATTTTAGTATGTCGAGTTCCATTTGCATAAATTTGTCAAAAAATACTTCATGAATGTTTTTTGTACGTTCAGACAGAGCTTGTGACTGAAAGTGTTCCTTTAATAAGAACTTATTTTTTATTATGTTAGTACAGATCCCGACAACATGACCTGCGTGCTCAGAAACTGTTTCTTGAATTGCATGGAAAATAGCATTAAATTCCCACATTTGCCTCACAGGGGCGGTGGGGTTAAATTTGCTGGTTTGCTGAATTTTATCTGTTGCTTTCTAGTCTAATAACTGAGAGTACAGCATGTGTACTCTGTCTTTCACCATACAGTAACTCTTGTTTTCCTGCAATGTGTAAATTATTTATTTCTGAGGTGTTGCTGGATGTAAGACGTAAGAAACAGAGAGAGGAGTGTTAAATTTGAGTCATTTCTCTTTTTTAACAGGTTCTCTGTAGTTTATGTTCGTCTTCAATAGACTAACGGTTCAGACAACCAAACGACAACTTTGTAAAAACGTTTTTACAACATTGGCGTATTTTGTGACTTGTATTTATATGTTTTCTCGTAACATTTGTTATTAAACCAAAACATCTGTTTGCCTGTTTTTCGTGTTGAATTTATAAGATTGGTCACAGACTTAAACAATCATTAGAAGTCAATTGATTTCACCTGTTCGTAACGTGGACATTTACCTGCTTTACAAACAGCGTATTTAAAACGTTATTTTATTGCATGCATATATATTATATTAAGACTGAAATATAAAACAGTCTGAACATGACGAGAAAAATCAGAAAATAAGCATTTGACACGTTTATTCAGAAAAACAGACGGTACAACAGTCAATAACTTCACGTGTTTACAATGCAGAGATTTAGTACAAGTACAGATTAACTGACTGCTGCTCCAAATGTCACTGATGTTTTTCAGCTTTGTGACGGTACATTGCATTTATTTTATGACACCTTTGTAAATATTGTTGAACTGTACAGTCATTATGTGTTGTAAAAACCATGACAGATGTTGTAATACAGAGACACTTCATACAACATGAACATCTTTTGTAAAGACTTCTAATGATTTTATGTCTCCCTCTTTACAGGACTGTTCCTTAATCTTACAAACTATTGATATAAACTTGTTTTCATTACTGTGAATCCTGTTGAAAACATCTATGGCCTGGTAACAATAACCAGAGAAAAATTTAGATTTGTTCTGCATAAACAAACAAATATCACACACTTACAATGTTGCCACAAAAAGACATATAATGTAAGTGGAATTTTGTCACTTTTTTTTTTCTTTTTACAATTTTATTAACTTTAAGCCATAATTGACAGCATTCATACTGCCATTAAATCTTATATTTAACTCAGAAACAGAGTTTCTTATTTCTAGTTTAACAGCACTATTGAGTTTTGGGGCAGACCAGAATAAAAGTCTTTAACCCAGGGCAATAATACACTGTTGTCTCCTGTTGTACACAGTCTCTTATCGCACTGATAACAAATATTTCTATGACCTAACAATTCACCTCATACATCTCTGCGCTGTCTTTGAGCCTCTGTTTGGCACAGGTTGGACACTGTACGCTTTTGAACCCAAACAGCAACGCTGCCCCTCCCAACACCTGTACCAAAGCACCCACCCACCCAAAGTAGAGCGACCCGGCCGGGTGTAGCGTTAGTCTGGGGGGCTTATGTATGTTGAGTCCCTGGGTCTCTGATATGGTTGAATCCACCTCAATCCCCAACTTTGAGAGATGGCTTGTGTACACCCCCAAAGCGGCCAGACTGAGCACACCGGCTAGTGCCACCAACAGGCCGCCAGCTCCTGCTATACTCCTGAGAGGGATGTCAGTCCAGCAACGAACGCCCACACTAGCAAGTACAATCCCTGCACCGCACAGGAAGAGGGATGACAGCACCATGCCCTGGACCAATCGGAGGCGAGCGTCCCGTTGGTAGGAGCCAGACACTGGCCAGCATTCTTTGAGCTCAGAATGAACTACCTGCAGGCAGCTTTCCCACAATCCATCTGAACGGAGTAGGAGGAGCTCCGTGGCTCCACCACGCCCTGCAGCGCCCAGCCGCGCCTGCCCCTCCCTCCACTGAGGCGTGATCGCTGCGGTGAATACCAGCACAAGACCCAAGGGGGCAAAGACCACCCCCATCAGCATGGGCACAGGAGTGTGCATCGCGTTGAAGTTTGATTAAGCTTCGCTTGACGTGGAGCTCAGAGGTGTCGCAAGATGTTGTTGACCCTCTTTAGGGACGCTGTTCGTAGAGCAGAGCCAAACAGCTGTCAGCACCACCAAAGACCTATTGAAGAAAATGAGATTTAGAGTAGGTTTAAATCTTTGTGCTCACATCAACAGAAAAGACTCTAGAAGATTCTTTCATACAAATCATACAAGCCCAGACATAAAATCCACTCTAATACCCATTGGTGGAAACAGATTTCTCTGTCTGGTGTTGCTTAAGCAGTCTGTTAGATCTGAGGAGAGAGCGAGAGAGTGTGTGTGTGTGTGTGTGTGTGTATTTATATGCATGTTGTGTTAGCTGATGACTCCTTTGAGCTCTAAGAAACATCGTCACTCTTGGCAACCAGAACAGCGGAGGCGAATGGCCGTCTGTTGCTAAGAGACAGTAACCTGGATGATCCCATTGTTGCATCTTTTGTGGTACATTTGAAATGGTTCTAATTCTATCAGCCATAAGTGGGTCCCCATGAATGCATTTGCAACCACATTCGTAGCCTTTCATGATGTTTGCTTTTGATGTCGTGTTCTGACGTCTGCAGCGTGTTTGTGGGAGTATGTCTGCCTCTGTGTGTCTGTGTTGTCGCAGAAATGAAAATTGTTGCTGGATAGATTTTGAATTAGTCTGAAGGGCATGTATAAACAGAAAACCAGATGTCTGGAGGACAAAGTGAGCTGATGTCTGCTTCATAGATGCACACACACACAGACACACAGACAGAAAACAAGGACACAAATAATGATGGGCTACAATAAAAACCTATTATTTTTATTGCACAAACAATTCATATATGCCACAAATACACCACAGTGATCTGCAGAGTATCTGCAGCAAGTAATTGGTAGTTTATCAAGTTAACCTTCTAAACTAGTCTGCAAAATGCGTGTGAATTCACACACTGCTTGTCAACACTAACACTTTAGTCAATCGTTATATTATTAAAGTAAATTTGTTTATCACCACGTCATTTTCCAACATTTTTCCTGTTTTGCTCACTTTTGTTGCATGGCAACCCAAAAACAAACATTAAAAGGGACACACAGTAATAAAAACATGCCACACCAACATAATGTGGCTCCTCAAATTCCTTCCTTCAGTTATAAATGCAAGTGAAAGTACCTCACACCTGTTTTCACACCGCATTAGCTGTCAAACATCCGGAAGTTTTGTTTTTTCCCACTGATGGGTAAACAGATAAAGAAATCAGACCAGTGTGTATTTCCAGCTGATTAATCCTGGGTTAGTTTTCCAAATGGACTGGTAATGGCTAATGAGTGATCAAAAAATCAGGCTGGTTAGGCAAGTTAACCGGCAGACGAGGTTAACACAACATATGATGCTGACCAGCCATGAGATGGATCAACAGGGTGCGTCTCTGCAAACTACCCACACAGACAGAACATGTTCACAAAAGCAGAGAAGCTGCATATGAAAACATGACAAGAAAACACAAAGCCAAGTGCATTGACCTGCTCTGCTGACCCTGTTTTGTGCTTGCCCTGGTGCCTGTAGTCATTCTCCATCATTAGTTCATGTCACACACGAGAGCTGTCATCCACTCACCTCCACACAGACCTTTTCTCCTCTATCCACAGGACAAAACGAGAGACACTGGAGAGATTGTTCAGTCGCTCTCTTTGCTAAGTGTGATGGATCTCTCGTTCTCTCTCTCCACGACTCTCTCCCTCCTTCCGACTCTCTTTAGCCTTGCGTATGTGCCTTACCATGCACCCCCGTCCTCCTTTTAAATAAACAGGCACACACACACACACAGCATAGAACAAACAACAAACTGGACGTGTGCCGACTACAATACGCAGTTTGCCAGCTCAAGGCAACCAGAGGATCAAAACAGAGACATTGAAAGATAGAGATGGAGGGAGAGAGAGATGAATTTAAAGGGGCAGACTCTTATTGCATGCATTAGTCAGGATACATACATTTACTTATCCATCTAAATGGAGCCATTCCATAGGCTTCTTTTGTTTTTATACACAGCCTACCCACACCTGAACCCTAACAAACCTTCTGCATTTTAACAATAAAAAAGTATTTGCTATATTTTTATTGTAGCATATTTACAAATAAGGACATCCCCCTTAGATTGTTTGCTTAGATTTGTCACGTTTTGCTAACTTTTGGGTATAAATTTGGCCACCATATATGATTAAGTAAACTCACACAACACACACACACACACACAAATATACACACGCATATAATAAACCTCACAGGCGGGTGTCAGTCTTAGATTGCGTACATGACATTCACACCGCTGACTCACAAACACAAAAGCTGATGTGCTTCTCACCTCTTCAATGTTCTTCAGTCTTTATTATAGAATCTAAAAACAAAGAGGTGATGGTTTATACGTCAAAATGTGTGGGACCCGAAAATGCAACTGTTTGCTTACCAACCTAAACTTGGGCAAATTGGGCTAAAACCTGGACTGCCCTTTTTTTGTTGTTTACAGAGCCTTGGGCACAGAATGATGTGTTGGGTCACACACACCTATACACACACACCCATACACACACAAACACCTACAACACCTTTAACCAATGTATTCATTCTCTTGTTCATTTATCGTTTACCGTTTTTCTTCACACAGTCACAAAACAATCATACAGTATCTTTTGAATTTTTAATTTTATTTGCCTTATAAAAGCGGGGGCAGTATAAAAGAAGAACACAACTTAAATGAACGACAGCAATACAAAGCAGTTGAAATGTACATGTTTTAGAAAAGCAAAAACCACAACTGAAAAGTCACCATGAATTAATCTGATGTTTGGGCAAATTTGATATTGCGGTAGTACATCTGAACTTTACTAGGGGGTCGGTCGTCCCAGCAACCGGTATGGCCACACAGATTCAAAATGTGTGGAGCCAGTGTCTATATCTGGCTGTTAAAGGCTAGGTGAACGAAACACTGACAGACACGCAGCCTTTTAAGTAGGAAATGTGTGACTTATAAGTCTGAAACGCTCTCGGTGTGTGGAGCATTTCAGATGTGAAACTAACAGGCTGAAAGTTACAGCACCCTGACTGGAAGTGTCGTAAAGTAACATGCGGCAAGATTAAAAAAACATGCAAACCACCGTCTCAGCTTAAAGCAATACAGCCGCCTCACATCCTGTTCAGAAATGACAAGCTTATCGCAAGCAGCAAAAAGGCAGCATGAAAAAGGCAAGTTTATCGCTGAAATATTAACAAATAGCTATGAGTCAACACACAACATTATGATATTTATGTCTATTTACAATTCATATTTACAGACAATTAACTTTGTAATTCATAATTGCTCATGTTATAAAATAATTGTTGATAAAATACTTAAATGTAAAAAAAATGTAAAAACAAGGTAAATGGTATTTACACAGTGAATATTGAAATTGTTAACTGGGAGGTTGGGGTTTTTGTTTCCATGGCAACGGCTATGGCACCGCAGATTGGCTCTGAGTTCTTGTGCTTTTGATCGGAGGGGTGAGAAGCTGCCGGGGGGGTCAAGGGTCGTGTCGCTGCTTGATGATGTCATTTATAACTCCATAAGCGTGACCTGGAAGTGGTTCACCACGACTTCAGAAATCTCAATGAGGAAGGCTGAGTGGTTGCTGTAATGTTCAATGATGTTGTCATCCATGTTCACAAAGATCCTGAGAACGGAAAGACAGTCAGAGATCAACAACTCGCAAAGTAATTGCTCACGATTAGCAGTCGTAATTAAAACGTTTACTCATGAACGTCTACGAATTAGGTCATCAGCGAGACTCTCGCTTTCACACGACAAATAAATAGCTCACAAAAAATGTCTTACACCGAAAGAAACCTCAAGACCAAGGCACTCATTGTTTCATCCCTAAGGGCAGACCCTGATTTAGATTCTCACAAAAAAAAACACCTTTACCTAAAACATCACAAACGTATGACTAACTCAACAACTGGCACAGCGCTCGACTCCACCAGTCAGACACGGTATGTGCGTGTCTATGACAGACTAACAGCCATACTGTGCCAATTCTCCCAGCCCTGAGGGCGGAGGGAGTACGATTGAAGATTGGGGCGAAAGAGAGAGAGAATGCGGCTCGACCCGTCTCTATCTTTCAGCCATATCATCATCTAACGGCCTGAGGAGTGTTAAGCACCAAGTTACGCAGCTCCAGGCTGGAATGAACGAGACAACAGAACTGGACATGCGCCTTTAAACCGATTTGGGTCACAGCGGCTCCTTAAACGCTGTGTGAACAAACAGCTGACGGATCATCTACTTAGACATGACCAACAGCGCTACAATTATGTGCTTTATTTTAATGGGATTTATAACGCGGCTGTCTAGAATACTAGATTCTGATTGGTTAATCTCTATACTCTGCAGTCAATTATAGTTTTTATAATGCCCCTTAGCAACCAATTAGCTACACCGTGCTAGTTTCAGGTATTTAGTATCACTTTGCAGTCACATTTTTAAACATTTAAACTAATCAATATTTTGCATTCATCTACTTTATAATTTAGCACATTGAATAAATGGATAATGCAGTAAACTGATTATTCTTATAACACCCTCAGAATATTACAAGACTCCTTCACGTTGTTCCAGGGTCCTTATCGCTCATTCTGTCTTTATTTTGCTCTAATGAAGACTGACTACAATATATCTTACATATGATATATATATATATATCCTTACATGTTCTGATACGGACGGGTTAGCCTGTAAATGCAAATATCTACACAATGTCACGGTTGACTGCTAGACAAAAAGATAAATTCAACTCTCATAGCCAGGGCTGGTTAAATTGCACGCAGCGTCTTCTACACAGACGTCTTCTATCAGGGCCATCATCTCTACTGTTCCTCTCTGACCTTCATAAACCACAAATGACACACAACAATCAAATGACTCAACCCGTGTTGAAATCTTCCTGTCTTCCTCCTTTGTTTTGTTTTTTTTATTCGCCCTGTTTTAAAGGGGAGCAGCAATCATCACATTCCAAACTCTACAGATCTCCTGTCAACCCGGTCTGTCTGCTTTTTTTCCGGGCAACTTGTAAAGATGGAGTCAGATTATAAGAAAAGGGTTTAACAGTCGTTGATCTGAGTGAAAGAGGACATGTCAACATCACACCTCAGTGTTATTAAAATTCCACAGGAACTTATGAAGAAGACATTGGAGAAGGTGCTAACTATTACTGGAGCGAAACTTCTTTCTAGTGCAACAAACACTCAAGACCAAAGCTACTGAACATTAAACACTGTTATGATTCAATCAACACCGATGTCCACAAAAATGATCTCTAAACCAATTCGCCCAATGCCACAATGAAGTTGGTTCTGAGATGGACCTGAGATGATTATGAGATTTATTCATAGATATCTTACCCTCGTTTGCATTTCTTGAAGATTTTCCCAATGGTGTCTTCTTGCATACCGTACTTCTCTGAAATCTAAGAAGGCAAAAGGGACATGAGTCAAGTCTGAGGTACAAAAGTTCTCAAGGTCTGAGGTGAGATCTTCACAGATATGTGTAACGGAAAGAGAGGAAACTCACTGCTTCTCTCAGGCCCTTGAGGGTCGGTGTGTTTAACATGAGGGCATCAAATACTTCCTCTGTTTCTCGCCTGACGTAGAGCAGAACTGGAAAAACAAAACAAAGAAGTTAGCATCAAAATAGCCTAGCTGTGAAGTCTTTGATTTATATACATACAACAAACTGAAGTGACATTAATAAGCTCCCGTTGCTGAATTGTTTGTACCTCTCTGTTGCTCATCTTGACGTGGTTGTTTGGACGGTGGAGAGCTGCTCTGGTCGCCACCGTCGGTGTAGCAGTTGACGCGTTTCAGCGAGGTCCTGTCGCTCTCCTCCAGGTTAACAGGAGGCACCTGGACAACAACAACAGATAAAATCAATGCATTGAAATGTCATGGAAACGTTGCTTCATTTCCTGGCTGTTGCGTGTTTGCGTGCTGATGATAACTGTGATAGAGACGTTACCGTAGCAACATTATCATTTAAATGTCAAATTTCCCCCCACCGCCCCCGATCCTTGGGGTCTGGTTTTACGTAGCAATGATCTAACAGGTGTGAAACACAAACACACTCTGGACTGTGGGAAAAAGGCCTGTCACGACAGCATCAAATCCTGCCTCTCTTAGACAGTGTAAATACTGATGAAAAGCAACGCCAGCAAAATAAATGTGTGTGTGAGTGTTTAAGATCCCACAGGTTAATCCCAGGCATCAGTCAGTGAGGTCGTCCCCTCCTCAGGTGAGTTTCGCTTGCCGTCATGTGAACTCAGCAGTGCACCAGTTAGCATGTCTGATCTCGAGATCGCTTTCTCCCGTGTTTTTTCCAAGCCCACTTATTTTTCCCACCACATTTTTTCCCACACTTTTCCTTCCTACACTCTCTGCCCTCAGGGTGTTGCTGTACATGACTCAACAGTGCTGCGGTGAACCGCATATCCTGGGATGCAGGGAAGAGCGTGTGTGTTTGTGTATGTGTGTGTAGACGTACCATGCCGCAGCGCTGCATGGTGCTGAAGTGCATCTCAGGGATAAATAAAACGGGTTGTGTGATGTGATCATCTAGCGTTTTAAAAAACGTACAGTCCTTCCCGACAGAACTAGAGACCTGTTTAGAACCTGAGGAGCACAAAAACACGATCCGTTTAGTAAAAACACACATTACACTCTTTCCATTTTAGTGTTTTTAAACATATCAATTTTTTAACATGGCATGATTGTAAACATACAAATGTAGTCAAGTTGACAAACAAAAACAAACAAGTGCTTCTGTTAAAAAAGTTTGGGTATGTGTGCACAAGTTATAATTATACCACTTACATTATATAGATAAAATGTAAAAATCAGTCTTGGTGGGCCCTGTGTAATCTGACTGTAGCATCTTTTACACATTTAAAAATGTGTGTGAAAATTTGTTTAGGTTTAAGGCTTCTTCAAACGAACAAGCTTCAGTCCAAGCGTTCTTAGGTAATGAGGTTGTAGTTTGCACAGGTAACAGGTCAGAACAAAGACAGTACGATGCAGCAGAATAACATGTGTTATGAGTAAATTCCTCTCAGTACATTTTTATAGGGAGATAATGGGTGTTCCCTGTGTCTCAGACTACAGTTATATAACTGACGGCACTCACCATTGTTGCTGGAGTCTGCAACATTTTTTGTTCTCCTCTTGACCCTCTTTCTCTCCTCATCTCTCATCTTCCTCTCAGCTCCCTGTAAACATGAGACAAAAAACATTAAGAATCTGAGAACATCCAAAATTCACAAAACATCTTTAGAACCAAGTACTTCTGGTAATCTTAAAACTGCTGGTCCAGAAACAACTCGATATAAGTTCACATCTCATTTTGGTCTCCGCTGTTTGTTAAATATACATTTAATGCATATAGAAAACACAAATGCTGCCCTGAACTCAGTTCACCTGTTGCTGTTAAACCTGTCAGACATGTTCAATCAGATTTTCCCATCATGCATTTTACGCTTTAAAAACAGCGAATGGCTACGGCCGCCGCAAGACACCTAAACTAGCTGTAAAGGAGATGAGTGAGATAGAGCGACCTGGTGCCGTTTATCTGATCAGCTAAACAAAGAGGTCAATAAGAATCAAAACATCCAGACAAAGCAAGAGCGAGAGACAGAAAGAGAGACAGTCTGAAAAAAACATGCAAAGTGAAACAGACCAGAGGTCAGTGGCGGAGACGATACACCACTTTTTGAGGAAATTAGTAGGACGCGACGACTGAGTCAGAATTACGGTTTGCTTAAGAGCTTGTGACACAGTCTAACATGAGCTAAACAAACTGCAGAGATTCACTGCAACCTCTTTATCTCACTTAACGCTGGACACACCCTGATAATGACATTACTGTACATGCATTAAGTCCAAGTGTTACTTTCTCAGAGCTTTAAATGCAGCATGCATCTTTTAATGCTGTGATTTGCTTTCTCTGGTGTGAGATGTGCACAATGTTATGGACACTGGCTCACCTTATCACAGAAGATCTTGACCTGACAAACGGCTCTGTGAATGAGACGGTTGTTTCCCGAGCTGTAATCGTACGTGTCGATTTGCAGATTCAGAGGAAGACCCTTGACACCTTTTTGGGAGGAGAAATCGGTGCTCAGAGAATTTATGCCAATATGCACCTGTGGAACATCAGGAGACACATGTTAGATTTTTACAAGAGCAGCACTTTGTACCCCAGGAGATGAAACCATGGATTTATTACACAACAAAGACAGAACATCTTATGTTGGGAAACTGAAACGCGACTGAGCTCATGCATCGATTAGTTCACGTTTAGACCTGTCAATAATACACCGGAAGTAAAAAAAGGTACTTTAAAAAAGTCCCTTTACGTCATAACACAAGGAAGGGTCAGGGATGAGACAAATTAGATGTGTCATATGCAAATTTGACGTGAATAATCGTTCAATAATTCTGATTTATTTCAGAATGAGGAGTGTCCGTATGGAGGCCAGGATGACAAGATCAGACACGCTTGGATTAAAGCAAAACACAAAAACAATCATCCGCAGAATAATTATGAGGGTGAAATGATGGATAAACTGTCTGAAACGATCTCCCTAGTTCCTCATAGCAAGCGGTTAAACTGGCAAACGGTGTGAATGTAGAACTGAGATTAGAGGAGAAAGATCGGTTTATTTTAGTTTATTTCAAAAGTAATACTACTTTTCTCTCTATGGAAATCTCTTTCTTTTTCTCTATAACGTTCTTTCTTTCATTCTTTATTTCTCTCTCTGCTCCACCTGCTGTGAGTTTCGTTGTCCCACCCATCACTGCCTCGGGGGAAAGCTGAAGTTTGCCTTCTTTTTTCTCCCTGCTTTCCTCCCTCCCTCCCTCTCTCTGTCTGTTTCTTATTCTCTTTTCATTCCCTCTGATGACAGGTGCCTCAGGAGGAGGTCACATACCGCAGATACCACTGCTCACTGACACTCCTCTAAATGATCTATCTCTCAGCCATCATTACACTGACAGTGACAGGTGAATCTGTGTGTGTGTGTGTAAGAGTGTGTGTAAGAGTGTGTGCGTGTGTGTAAGAGTGTGTGCGAGAGTGTGTGTGCATATGAGTGTGTGTGTTGTACCTTTGCTTCTTCATTGTGTGTGTGTGCGTGTGTGTGTGTTGTACCTTTGCTTCTTCAGTGTGTGTGTGTGATTGTGTGAGAGTGTGTGTGTGTGTGTGTGATTGTGTGAGAGTGTGTGTGCATGTCGTACCTTTGCTTCTTCATTGGTGTTCCAGATAAAGGACAGAGCGTTGAATGCGACCTCTTCCACATTACTTATTCCACTAAAGACCTCTTTGTAGTCCGCTGAGGTTCCACAAAAACATGCATTAAAACTATTGCATCATATAAGACCCACATTGACACTTTAAATGACTTTTCACTTCATGAAAAATTATCTTTAAAATGCCTTGTAAAATAATATCCTTAGATACTGATAAAGAATATTTAGAAATCTTGAAGAAGTCTTTAAAAAAATACATTCTCTTACAGATAGTATTATAATGCATTTTCTGCATAGGATATTTAGGCTCGGTTTGAGAAGAGGTTGTTCTTTTAAATTTAAAAAGTAATTTGTGAGGTTTATGATAAATAAAACACAATTGTGAGAGTTAGAAAAATAAACCTAATTTGAAGTAACTTGTGCAACTGAAACAAAAACAATGATTTGTAAAGGATTTTCTCTGATTTGAATTACACACCGATATCAATGACTCTCTGTTTTACGGTGGGCTGCCGAGCGTGCCAGTGGTTCCAGTATTTCAGCTGCATCTCGGGGGTCTTGTCATTCTCAAACACGGCCATGATCACCGTCTGATGGAGAGAAGAGAAGAAAAACAGCAGAATGATTAGAACTTGTCATCTTGTGTTTTTTTAGTGACCGGTGTCTGTATTTAGGACAAACGCTTGTCGTTTACCAAGTGATGTCATGTGTCACCACACTAAACCCCTTTTACTCTGTTTTGTTAATGACCATAGCAGGTGTTTTGCTTTCAAACAAAAGGGCCAATGTGTCACACCTTGTTCTCCATCTCCAAAGATTAAGAGTTTTATAATCTGCAGGGGCTGATTAACAAACATGGGTTTGTCCTGAAGTGTTGTGGTTCATTCGCAAAAACCCTCAAGATAAATTGCAAGCTCACTTCAAGGAACGTTCAACCAACCTTCAGTAATTAATAGAATGAGTTACTCTGAATAAAACATTTTGAAGGCACGCAAATGTGTTTTTGAAAGCTCCAATTGTTGGTTGGTGATTACATAACGTACTTTAACTTTGCTGCACGACACTCCAGCAATGCTGTCCACTCCCTGCAGGGTAATGGGGTAAAACTGCCCCTTGTTGAGGTAAACCATGGGGATTTCAGAAGTCTTGTGTTGAGAAGCTTGTGGAGAACCAAGAATGAACTGGAAATCATTCCTATGAAAAGAGGTCCAGTTAACACATTTTTGAGTTTTGGAAAACAAATATATGAACAGAGAACAACAAATAAGGAACGTTGACTGTCTCACCTGAATCTTTCCGGAGGGGAGTTTGAATAGGAATCGGAATACACAGGACTTGTCTGTGCCACAAAGGTGGTGCTGTAGGCAACAGGCTGTTTGTGTGAACAGAAAACAAACAGAAACACAAACATGCGTCATTAACTGAAAGTAATTATTTAGAACGAGGCGCTTTTCTGGCATTCATGAAATGTGTTTTTGGTTTTGTAAAAAACAATTTCAGCACATTTTTTCATGACATGCAGACACGTCAAAACACAATAAATTACCAATGATGTTTTTAAACTTATTCAATCTTATTTGTAATATTTACTGGAAAATCAACTTTTTATATCTCTATTTTACTGTATATATAATTTTTTGCAGGATATGAAACCAGCTTGTAACATATCACATAATAAATATGTTAAGGTTATATTAATATTATCTTGTCTATTCTAGTGAAATCATTAATATTCTGCAAACCTCTGGGTTAGCGTCCGGATAAGGCTGATCAGTCTGCCACGTTTTCTGCGACGCAGAGAGCAGGAGCGAGTCGAAGATGTTGCTGATGACTTGCTTTTCGTAGCTGTCGGCCACGTAGCTGTCGGCGGCCGGTAACGCTTGCTTCGAGTGACTGATAGAAATGTTATCAGATAGAAGTTTCATGATGTGGGCGTTCTCCAGCGTGGCTAGTTCAGGAGGAGAACCGTTCGGTGTCCTGAGCAATAATCGAAAATGACAAATTAATACCGATTTCCTTATTATTTATTAGCTCAGGCAAGCTATGCAACAGTAACTAGCAGAAGTGTTAAAGTCAATAAGGCTTTGTTGAATCTCTGCATTGTTTTTGCAGCTTTCTTTAGGTGAAAAGGAAAACCAAACAGTCTGGGTGGGAGTTGTTTGCAGCCTAATGCTTAGTTTTTTCACTGTTTGAGTTTCTCGTCAGAGTTTGACAACACGCAGGCTGGCTAGCACTGAAGGCACCTATTTTTCACTTGCACAAAAGGCTGCTGTATAGTGACTCAGTTGCTTTTGGGATGGGTTGGTGAGAAGGATTAACAGATTTGAACCAGCTCTGACCTCAAATAATCTTCGGCTAAATTACCCAACCTTCCAAAATGCTGAAAGAATACAGAGGAAATACGACAACAATAGCGTTTTACACCTAGTTGACCTGTTGCTGCAGCACATATATTCATCTTGTCTTTATGTTCATGCCAGTCTTATCTTGTATTATTCCTCTTTTCTTTTCATCTGATCCAGTTGTTGTGCTCGCCGTACAAAAAGCTAGTCAGTTTCAAATGCAAAGGAATCGAGACCGTCTCACCTCTCCAAGGGTTTGTACGCGGTGCTTTCACGGGCGCATGATGTCATCCTTTGCTCTTTGGGGGTCTATAAATGAATTTATTAACACATGAGGACCAATATATAACTTTAGAATTAAAGAATTTTGAATAACTTTTAAGTTATTTTGGTTACCTTGCAGGTGTCGTACAGAAGGCTAAGGGCCGTTAGATCTTCCTCAGAGGACAGTCTGGGTTTAGTCTTGTTGAGGTCACCACTGTCCATGTAAGGCCAAGAGTCCATCATGTAATTGTCTGAATAACGCTGACAGTAGCTGAAACTCTCGTTGTGTTGTACCATGAGAGCCCTTGAGGAAAAAGCAGGTGGTTTAACATAGATACAACGTCACACATTCACAAAAAGCTCCGACAAGCCCAAGTCATTATGAACGTATCAATGCATGCATCAGATTTTGTTCCTAACAACCACTTTCTAGGAACTTTAGAAACTTTTTTAGGTCACAATCTTCATTTAGCACTCAGATATTATGCTGACCTCATCTGTCAGGCTTATAAAATCACATTGTTTCATGCAAATAATCCTTTAAGCCAGATGTAAAGAAAAACACACAGCGAGATGTACAGAACTTTCTTTTTCCACAAGCAAAGCCACACTGACTGAACTTAATTTCTGCTTAACACAAACATCACAAACAAAAGACGAGGATTTGGGAAGGCTCACCAACTCATCAAACGGGGAGCGGATGGATTTGTGTTTGGGTCTTTGCCAAGCTACTAGGATTAGCAATGTGGTGGTCTGCTGTGCTAAGCTAAAACACAAACAGAGCTGTTTGGGCACCTGTGCCCTCAACAGGTGAAAGAGTTTACAAACATTATACAACGATAGAATTGTTTTATTTCTATAAAAACGTTTTATGTTCTTGAATCACAGCAGAAAACCAAGCGGTTCAGCAGTTTTCTAGATCGTTTCAGCTGTTTAGATTTTTCCAGATGGACTTCATGTCATAAAAAATCTATTTAGTGTAATTTGAGGCCCCCGCATGCTGACATAGACCCCAACCTTTAACACATTAGCAAAATGATACGCGTTTCCCCTCTGTTTGGGCACTCAGGCCCCTAGGATACTCAACACTGTCTGTGAGCAAAAAAAAAAGAAACAGACAGGGAGTGAGTGTTTTGTATCAGTTTTCAGTAAAAATTATCCTCATACACTCATTCACGTGGAGCCCCGGGGTACGTCAACGGGGGGCCTAAAATAACTTCTCAGTACATAAAGAAACAAGTTTGGACCACTGAAACTGCAGAACAAGCCACAGAAACCCCATCGTCACAGGATTGTTATCTTCTAAAAGACAGTTAAAATAACTTTACACATCAAAACTACAATTTTGCAGTTACATTTTACAAAGTTACTTACAACATCTGTGTTTATTGCAGATAAGCACAGAAAACTTAAACCCACGTTTATAAAGAAAAAAATATTAAAATATTAATAAATGAAAAAAAAAACACTTACTCAATCTCTTTTGTCATGACTCCTCTGACAGGCAATGGAGGTAAAATCCTTAAAATGTTATTTTCTCTCGTTCTCTCTCAGGTGTGTGTGTCAGATGGTGTGTGTGTGTTTATATCCTGATGACTGAAGTGATTTGATTTATGTCTGCGGTGCCTCTACTATTTATACACCCAACAGGCGGGTTGCTTCGCTCTGATTGGCTGAGAGCCTGAAACAGGTGTGTGATAGGACAGGTGTATCCTCCCTAAAGTGTTTCATCATTGGAGAGAGTTGCTAATGCTGAGGGAGAAACTTAGCATGTGTGTTTTGGGTGGGGGTGGGGGGCTACAAGTCATCGTAGCTCATTAACACCTTGTATAAAAGACTGAGAGCGGCTGCTATAGGTGTGAAATGCATCTTATTTTAGGATCAGAAACCAAAGCTAAAGGTGAAAGAAGATTTTAACATGCAAATTGGTGGTGGTGACTCTCTCTCAAAGGAAGTTTTGGCTGCACAGTTTTCCAAAAATAAGGAATTTTGGAATGATCTTAGATTAATAAAAAAAAGTCATTTTGATATTTGGGGAGCAAGTAATTATATAACAAAAACAAATACAGTCATTCAAAATACTTCATTTATAACTAGTAAATCATTATATATTATACTAGTAAATCATACCAATATATGTCATGCTTAGTTTTCTATCATTCATTTGATGTTGATATATAAATATATATATTTGTCTTCCTCATAAACCTAAACCTAAAGGTTCACTTGCAGAAGAATTTTTGTGCCATGTTAGAACGATTTATGTTTAGGATGGGAACAAGCATACAGTATACAACCACACTGCAGCACACTGCAAAATAAACACACACATTAGACCACAGTTTCACACACACACATTCACACATCAGACCCTCCGGGCATCTTGGACCAAAAAAGATTGTAAGAAATCAGGAAGTAAGTTTGAATGCTGATAAAGCCTCAGAAGTTTTACAGTAAACGTATGCAAAGTTCCTGGACAAAAATGTATGTCATTGTCATTATATAATATAGAAAACAAAACTAGTATTTGGTCTACTGGTTCTGGTTCCTCCAAAATAACAAAACGTTTCTTTTCTGATCCCTCATTATCACATGACTACAGTGAGCAGAATTACACTGATCCCGTGAACTAACAGGAGTGAATCCGATTTCAGACCAAAAGCAGCAGCAGCAGCAGGTGTGAACAGCCCCGTTGAGAGCAATTCGCTTCTGATAGATGTATGAGTGTAACAGAAAGAGCCATTAGAGTGAGATGCTCTTCTAAAGGGATTATTTCACACCTAGAAACCATGCTGAAAAATCAGAAACCAAAGACCTGAAAATATCTGTAAGTATTTTTGTAAATAAAATATTTAAGGAGTCTTAGTAATAGGACTGAACCACTTAAACTTATTATTTTAATCTTTAAAAAACCAACCGGGTCAAGACACTTTAAAGAACCTTTGACTAAATGGTTCTATGCAATTTAAAATGGTTCCACGATGACATTGCTATGAAGAACATTTTCAGAACCTTTATTTTCAAAAGTGTGAAAAGTCTTATCGGTGTTTAATGTGGCATAAAGCACTCAAGTGTTCATGCACAGATGAACTGTTGTGAACCGATGAACTGAACAGAGTCTAATCATTAAAATCAGAGAGACAGTGCTGGCTGGTTGGAAACGGTCTATTTCATTCATTCAGAAGGTGTTCAGATGAGATGAAATCTGGAGTCTGGGGTTGTGAGAACGGCACAATATGCACCTGTTGCTTTATGGAATGATATCTGAACCTTCTAACACAATCTGTAAAACTGTTGAGAAAACTTGGAGAATGAAAGTCACATGACACATTAACTCTGTTGACAGTCTAGACTGTTTTAATTGTTGCTGGTAGTATGATTTAGTTTAGCACGCAAAATATGCCTCATTACACCAATAAATCCTTGTATATTTACATTCATTCATTTACCAAAGTGACTTAAGATGCATTTTTAATATAATGTTAGTATTGTAATGTTAAAATGTTTTGTGTTAAAATAGTTAAATGTGGACAAATCTTGTCTAAGGAGGTTCTGTAAAAAAGAGCTAAGAATTTTTTGCAACATTTTAAAACACTTAAGTAAGGAGTTTAAAGATTCAGATAAGTGATGAATTGATGACAACACATTTAGAAATCTTTCCAGCACAGAAGCAAAAACTGTTTCACCCAATGAAACTCCAAAGTTGCCCAAGATGTGCTTAAAATGTATGACTTGGGGTCAAAATCTCAGATCTTTCTCTCTGCATCATTCATGAGAATCAGGGCACACACACACAGACACACACGCACAGACACATTGTAATGGTAAAATCATAGGGTGTAGAGGTGTGACCGGCAATATCTATTGGTCAGATCTAATCCTAGTTTCATTCCCAGAGAGAGAGAGAGAGAGAAAGAGACAGAGAGACGGTTTCCATCTGACAGTCATTTTGTAAGTTCTTTAAACATTTTCCTCAGGCTACATCGTGACTCTTGTAACTGAAGGACACAGTGTATGAAAACAAACTCGCATACCTGCGAGATACAATTGTCTCATATTTCCTTCAGGGGGTTTTGTCTGCGTCTAAATGCTGTAACAGAAGGACAAAAATGTGACGCATAATGTCAATAATTTCCTGAGCCAACAAAGAAGAAACTGTAAATCAAATATTTAACTCGATACATAAAAAAGCTTATTCAGACTTCAAATGACTCTTCATCTGAATAATTATATAATCATCTTCATCTGCATAAAAATATTGTAATCAAATTCTACTTTATATTTTATACAAACTTTTTAAAAAGCATCATCACTGAAATGTCAGTATTTTTTAATAACAAATAATCGCCATCCCCAAACTAACTTTAATTTCCTCCAAATAGTTTTAAGTAGTAAGTTCATATTTGGTTATTCTGAAAAAAAGGGTAACAGAATGACAGCTTGCAGAACAGTAATAAAATTAATTGTTTGACACTTTATTCAAATGCAGGGATTTAAAACCTCATCATGTTCTGAAGATAAATCATTTCAAATGTTATGCGTACAGTCGTCTACAGTAGGTGTGTGTCCTGTGTGGTTTAAAAAGCAAACTAACACAAGCTGTCCCTCATTCAGATTGTTTAATTTCTGTCAGCGGAGCTCATAGGAAATAATACAGATAATACAGCTGTCAGTTTCTAAGCTGTTTCTATGGTCTGTGGGATTTTTACTAAGTACTGACAGTAAATTGAGAAACCATCCCTCATTACACCAAATAAAGAAGAAGAGAGAGAGTCACTTTTTGACTGAGCGATAGTCATCAGCCTCTCTCTCGCTTTACTTTTTTCCTGGATGGGTTGAGATGTTCCCGTGGGACTGTGAGGTTGCCGGGTTTTCCAGGATTTGTTGCCACATTGGGAACAACTGTAGAAACAAAACATGTCAGGACCCCGCATGCGAATGCAGGCGCACATGCTTATTGTAAATAATCTTTGAAACATGTCCAAACTTTCAACCCCGCTGCCCTGTTGCCTGTGTAACACACGCATATGTTGGCACCCCCTACACACACACACAATCCCCCATCACCACCCCACTCCCAATCCTCGGATAAAATGTACAAAGTACTTTTGTTCTAACTTTAAAGAGAACACACACCTCACGTGTGCATCACTAAAAAAATCTCTCACCCAGTTTCACTCTACAAGCCCCGTCTTGTTAAAGAAAAGGAAAGAGAATACAAGACACACACACAGGGAGACAGACAGACAGAGAGCGAGAGAGAACATTTATTTATCACAGATCTTACTGTAACTGGATCGGTCGACTCAATAAAAGAGAATTTAATGATACCAGAGATATCACTAGATACTCAAGATGACAGTAAAGATGACAATTAAAGATGCCATTGAGTTCAACACTCCACAGACATGTGGAAAAATGTATAGCCTGTTATTATACAACAGTTGTAGAATTTGATTAAGACATATTTTAAAAGAAAAACACCACTATGGATTCATTTTATATGGCGGTCCTGCGTCAATTTACACACAGTAGGTTTCAAAAGTCTAAAATCAGAGGCGATAGAAGCTTTTATTTTGCATTGATTTCTTTGTTTTAGATGCAACATATTTTTAATACATTACAAATTATATTATTAACATAGAAAGTGTTTATTTTTCCTTTTACCATGCATGTAAATTTGTGCAAAATTCTTACACAGCAATGAATGTGATTTAAAAGTTATGAAAAATATAAACACAGCTAATATCATAAAAGTGCACATTTAATAAACAACCTAAAACAAGTGCACAACCTTAAATAATTGTTTGCTTGTTAGTTTAATGTTACAATTCAAAAACATGCAAATAAAATTTATTCATTAAACTCTTTTTATTTGTGTGTTTAAATTAATGCCACATTTGAAGACTTTTGAACCGGACTGTAAATGTATTCCGCAATCATTGCTTTCTCTGTATATAACTGTATTTAATCCAGAGAAATGGGTTAGGAAATTCCATGGATTAACTGATAATTGTGAGTCAGGTGTAAGAATGCACCTGTTCTATAGCAGCAGACACCTGTGCAGAAACACGGGTGGGCAGAGAGATTTAAGACAAATGCACATGTCATTATGGATTTAATACAGTGTAAAACACAGCAACCAATAAAAGGATGAGCGCAGAGAACAAGAGAAGGGGTTGAAGGTGTAAAGCGGAGGAGGTGGAAGGAAAAGGCGCTAGTTTGGGCCCACAGTTACACAACAGGTTCAACCTGAACCGAACACTAACAAAGACTGTGATTACGAGGTGCTGAAAAAATGAAGGAAGAGACAAACAAACAGAAAGAAAATGAAACAGGGCCTTTTGTTCAGCCGTGATGGCTTTTAAAAAAAGTCACGTCTCATTGCTGAGAGCTCCTGTTCCCTGTATATCTATATGTCCATCTGTCCCACTGTCTTCACCATCAGTCTATACAAACAAACCCTAACTGCATTAACACTGACCTCAATTCACATGACAAGTCAACACAGACACACACGTTTACTTAGCTCTCTAAATGAGAACAGCTTATGCGTTTATGAATCATGCAAAACTAACTGATAAACACCCAGATGGAGATTTTGTCACATATAGGTAACATATAGGTAACACAAACATACAAGCGTGTGAGGATGTATTTATGCATGCATGCACGTACTCTAAGGTACAACAAATTATATGCACACACATTATAAAACACACATTATTTTAAACTGGGTGGATTCTAATGTAAACACCAGGTATGCAGTCCAATTAAATCTAGTTAGGGGCCCTAAAAACAATTTACCTAAGAAACGTCAAACTAAACAAACTGCATAAAAAACCAAATACATTATATTTATTTAACTATAAACTTCAGGGTGTAGAATATATGCAAACTGGTGGCTGCCCAGAGCAATTGCTTTAATTATAAAAAAAATTGACTTATTGTTCCATTTCAATACTGATCTTTGTTCTATTTATTTTTCTGTCTGCGTGTCATTTAGCCAAAAGTAAAATATAAAAATGACATGATAGAAATTAAATGCCTGTTAAATGCCTCTATAGTAGGTCTATAGACTCCAAAAACAAATGCATTGTATTTAATCAGGACTCTGATTAGATTACGACTCTTAAAAATTATATTGGATATATGACCTGCTTCTTGCATCATGCAAAAAATCAACTACCAAAAAATTATATATACATGTAATGTACAATACAAATGCATGATACGTATGCATGTATAATTATTATTATATATAATTAAAGTTACATATAATTAGGATTCACACACAACGGTGTCAAGTAAGTGCTCTGTTCCGAGGATTACCTATTATTATTAATGTGAAAAGCTTTACGAACCCTAACATTCTTGTCATAAGAACAATTTAATTAGTCTTTTGAAGACAAACGTCGTGACACATGAGGAAGGAATGACCACACCCTGTTATCCCTTTAATGACTGTTTCTAATTCTGATTAAACGTATCATGGCCGTTCTATGCCTCACTGCTCGCATTAGGACTGAGGTGTCATTGTCATTGCTGTCTCTCGAGTCGATGTTTAAATACCTTACACTGCGTTCCACGACAAGTCTGTACCTGTGGAGGTTTTAGGGAAAGCCTGCCTTACAACAACCCTCCAACGAACCTTCATGCCATTAGAGAAAAATCAGGTGTCACCAGAACTCACTTCCGGAATCAAACATGAGAGCCAAAAAGAGCGACATGGAGATTACAGCTTCAACTTTGTGAGCGTTGATGCAGAGACTAACCTTCAAGCATTCCTAATCCAAACTATTTAAAACACGTTTGTTTTCATTACTTTTTTATTATAGACTTCCAAAGAGCCAACAGCCCCACAAAAATGACCTGTCAACATTTCTTTCAACATGTCTAAAATAACATTTGTCATACATGAAGTTTATGTGTGTTCATACGTGATCAATTTGACAAACACACACTTACATGGGTCAATTAACAGAATTAGCTAGTAACACTTCAACTCAGATTCATGATATTATACTGAAACATATGAATAAAATGTTAAAATGACACACAAAGGCGAGTTAAATGATGCCAGATAAGGAAATATTACTTTGTCCTGTTTTTAAGCATTTAATTTTTAATGTGAGGGACTATTAAGGCTGATGCCTTTGAGGACAGGCAGTCAGGCTGAATTTTAAATTAGAGGCTGTAAATGAAGACTTTCAGGCACTAAAGCCATTTAGTTCTGAGCCCAAAGGCGACATGAACAACATCAGAGCTGAAGAATAGCAATAGAAACATCTGATTATTAGAGGGCGGAAATGGAGAACAGGTCTGTCAGCTAGTCAACGACCCTCTCGGTGACACACACACACGGTTTACAAAGACTCCATAAACATAATGGTTTTTATATTGAGATAATCAAACTTTCCATCCACTTCAAGCAATTTCACTAAGCTATTTTTTGAGAGAGAAAACTAAGAAATGAGACAATTTCTATATCAGCACTGTGACAATTTTGCATTAATAATAAGACTTACTTAATCATATAAACAGCATGTTTTTGTGTTATTTGTGGAAAAC
>JBAJNP010006900.1:11441-24148 GCA_036877545.1 Yasuhikotakia modesta | reverse complement strand
ACCAGGCTGGGAGTTTTTAAAAGCCTCAGGAATCTTTTGCAGGTGTTTAGAGTTAATTAGTTGATTCAGATGATTAGGTTAATAGCTGGTGTAAAGAACCTTTTCATGATATGCTAATTTTTTGAGATAGGAATTTTGGGTTTTCATGAGCTATGTGCCAAAATCATCAATATTAAAACAATAAAACGCTTGAACTACTTCAGTTGTGTGTAATGAATCTAAAATATATGAAAGTCTAATGTTTATCAGTACATTACAGAAAATAATGAACTTCATCACAATATGCTAATTTTTTTAGAAGGACCTGTACACAGTGTACACTAGAGTATATTGTACACTCTTGGTGTAAAACAATGCACACTGTCAAGGTGTATATATTGAACACTTTTGAAAGTGTTACTTAAACACCAGGCTGGTGGGACCTATATATACACCAGATAAGTGTAAAATGTACACTTGTGGTGTTAAATAAACACTCGGCAATTTGCTGTGTACTTTCATGCAATAGATTAAAATCAGTATTAAGGAATAATATGCACAAAATCTCTATGCAAAACACAGTAGGTGAGAAATACCTGCATATCTATTGCTCTATGGCAAAATTTTTAAGCATGTATTGAATAGACAGTGAGACCAAGGGAGCTGAGGAGCTGCCAAAATTAAAACATTAGCTCCCCTGGTTAAGTTGTTTTTTGTTTAACAAAACGTGAGTAAATTATTTCTGTGGCTGTTGTTACTACATTATAGGTCAACAAACATACAGGTCACATACAATAAAAACATGGTGAATGTAGTATGTCCAGAATGTATGCATACAGCTCGATTTTAATGATCAATAAGCAGGAACTTAATCCAATTCAGTACTTTCAAATCACTGTTTTGATCTTAATAACATTAGGTTCTCAAAACCCATTTAAGCCAGTGGCATGTGAAATGTACTAGCAAACATTTTATTCCTGTGATGACCTGCTACCTCTAGAAACAGGAAGCTGGGGCATGACATTTCAAAGTTAGTTTAGCCAATACGAGTACACTTGCACATTTGGTAACAGATATATAATAAAAGCTACAAAATTACAAGTTTAATTCTTGAACTGTAACCTGTCTGTTGTCACATTTACTCACGGCTTTTGTCATGATACCTTGTAATTTCCTGCGGTGAAAGCGTGGGGAACCCAGGAAGCTGTTCCTGATGGAGTTAAGGCGTGTCTTCCAGGGCATTCCCCCAATGGAGGGGCTAGGGGGTGGTGTAGGTGTGGGTGTCCCCGATGGGCTGTCCTTAGGCGTGTGCACAGGCGTTCCCTTGGGGGTGGGGATAGGGCTGCCCCTTGGAGAGGGGTGGGGGGTCACCTGTATGGTGGGGATAGATTTGGTGGCATGGTCAGAGCCAGGTAAAGGGTGGAAGTGATGTAGACGAATGGGTGAAAGACTAAAGATAGGCTTAAAAGGACCCGAGAGCTGAGGGGGGTTGCTGGTGGCAGGGGTCGCCTGCCATATTAGTGAAGTTCCAGCAACACAGGGCGAATGAAGCTTGCAAAGATTTGAAGGTTTGGACCTGGCCGATGAAATGTATTCAGTCTCGGCTTGGAGTAAGGGGTTGGATTGGATAGATTGTAAGGGTTTATCTTTAGGTTTGGTAGGTAGATTCTGGCTCTTTGGGTAAGGCAGGAGAGACTCAGATATAGAGTTTGGTGTTAGGCAGTTAGGAGTTGTTGTTTTTGTTTCACTTTGATCTGAGTTTGGCTTTAAGGAGTCTGTGATGCTAGAACTGGAGGACAGGAGCATTTCGGTGGACTGTGGTGTGGCACAGAACTTTCGGGTAGGCTTTAGGAAGCCACAAATCATAGCAGAACACAGGCACAGCACAAGGTGCAAAACATTATGGGTAAAACACAAAGAGTAAGGAAAGGAACCATTTATAGAGAAAAAAACATGCAGTTAGTGATGTAAGCTGAAGATGCAACAAGACCATCATGAGAAGCAAATCAAGATCAAGTCTTTTCAGACACACCAAAAAAATGACAATGGAAAATACATTTGCTGCCATGAGACAAGAACTTATTAATATCAAATGAGAAGTTTTGTCTGAGAGTGGACAATGTTGTTTGCATACGACAGTGTTTTAGTGCCATGTTAAAAAAAACTAAAATATAAGATTACGAGATTAAAGTCAAAACTACGAGAATAAAGTCAAAATGTTTCAACAATAAAGTTGTAGTTATATGAGAATAAACTTGTAATATTTTGAGAAAAAGTTGTAGCAATATGATGGATTCATATGATAAGACGAAGCTGTACGCCATTGCAATTAATGGTTGCATTGCTTTAGTCGGTTTGTGTTGCGGATGGAAGCGTACCATACAAACAGTGACCCCAAAGTAATAGCAGACTACTACATTTTCGGAAAATGGGCTCCTCAAAGACACACAGGTTTACCTGCCCAGAAACCACATAGATAGTTACACAAGAAAGAAGAGTGTACTTTATTCTCGTAGTATTTCGACTTCATTCTCGTAATTTTAGAATTATTTTTATTTTTTTTTAACGTGCCACTAAAATGCCGTCGTACTTGCACATGTAGGTTCATGGTATTTCATTTTTTTCTGTGGGACCACTTGAAGTTTGTAGGTTTCTAATATCAAATATTGTGACTATCTAAATGTTTCAAATCTCAAAACACAAACCATAAGCTACTAGTTCATAAAAACATAAAAGTAATGAAAGCAAATAAATTCACAAAAGTAATTATTAACCTTAATTTACATGATTTTTAACTAAAACTTTTAAACTGAAAACTTTGTAAAACTTAAATTTTAAAGCTTTTTTTTAAAATTGGCACTAAAACTAAAATTGGCACAAGGTCTCGTGGGGCTAAATATAAAGTAGGTTTAAGATAAAAAATGAATTTCCGTTGTAATCAGCCCTATACATTGTGGAGCATTTTTATGCTACGGCCTCTGTAATCGGTGAGCCAAGTTAAACAAAGCTTCTGTGCTAATCAAAGGTGTGGGATTTTCCACTGTGTTCCCTGGGCTGGATTCCCACTGGGGAAGAGGGGGCATGGAGAGCAGAAAAATAAAAGGTTATTTCCTTTTTTCAGTCATTGTATATGCTTCTTTATTCTCTAACTCTCTCTTTTTGTGTGAACTTTTTAAATCAATTTAGATATATGCTTTTAATGTCACAGCCATGATACATGATGATTACATAATTTTCCTTATACTAATAAAAAACTAATAAAAAATGTATATGTACTACTGTATATGTTGTACATAATGCTTTCCAAAGCAAAACAGATTGTTGGATGGTTAAAGGTTATGAAGCAGATGAGTGCTTGATAGATAGAGAGTGGTTTGGGGTGGAGTTTACTCACTCGTGGGCTGCTGAGGGGGCTGGTGGAGAGACCAGAGGACGCGCCACTGATGGACCGTGACCTGTACAGACACAGATCATAACACACACAGTGAGACGCTGCTTACAGCTGAGTGGGGAAAGAGAGTGAGATCGTGGCACTTGTGAAAGGCTGTACAAAATTATTACTAATGTTCAAGAATCAGATCCAGTTAATTATTAACACAAAAAGCAAAACTGACCCACAAATTATCTCTCATATTTTCAGAAACTACATATCCTACTTAGGCAATCTTTTATCTAAGATTGCATTGTGAGGTTATATAAAGCATTACAAGGCAGAACCGTTTGAAACAGGGTTGGAACAAAACTTAAAAAAAAAACTTGTGGCTCTCCAGGAGCATGATTATCATAAATAAAAGTTATTCCTCTTCTGGCAAAACAAATCAACAAAAATGTATCCAATAAAATGCTTTAAAGTAAAATATCCCACCTCATACCACCTTCCTCCCGCATAGCTGTGACACAAACAAAGTGCCACTGGCTAATTAAATCATATAGGGACAAGTACAGGCATGACCCATGAAATATGGTACATTGCACTTACATTTAAAGTATCTGCATGTAATTACACTCTTTTCCATATTCTTAAGCCTAAACCTACCCAGAACAAGCAATAAGTAGAAAATGAGTACAATGTATTAAATGCTTTCTTCATGTTTAAGTACACAGCAGTTAAAGTCACATAACAGAACGAAGGAACAAATGTCCAAATTGCATTGCATTTATGGAATGTTTGGCTTTTCCTTGACATTGTCATTTCATTTTTAGCCATTCTGAGGCACATTTGACAGCAGATGTCCACACAGATACAGATCGAACATTTCAATCATCTCTAAGAAGAGAGCAAGTACATTATCAGCTTACAATCTGTTGGGTAGAGAGAAGGCCACCCAACACCACTGACAACAGCTGCTCTTTCCCTAACATTCCTCCAGCTTTATGACAGATTTGTCTTTCCTCTTTCAAACAAAAACTGTGATGGTTGTGTAGCCCAGTAAATCAGATGCCAAAACCATATTGCATATTGGTATACAATGAGGTAAAAAAAATCTTCACCTACTATAGGAAAAAATCTAATCAATTTTTAATGTGATCTCAGCCAGTACCCACTATAGTACTGATTTTCAGTTCAATTGTTCAATTTTCAATTGTTTTCAGTTCAGTTGAGTTTTATATCAGAAACCCCACAGCTTAAAAAAAAGATTTAATATTACAAGAGACCAACAGAGAGTTAAGATCATAAAACAGGCAGCCCTATATATATTAACCGAAGCTAACATAGCATCTCTATGTGTCACTCTTTGTGTGGGCATCTAGAGGCAGGAAATAGACCATTGAGACAGCTGTGATGACTGTCAAATGCACAAGCAGTACCCAGCTGAGGCTCACAATAATTCACTCTTTATTCAGGAGTTAGGTAGGTGTGAGCAGAGAAATGAGTAGAGATGGATACTTCTGGTCTGGTTTTATTGTAAAAACTATGCAACTCAAAGCATTTAAGCTTTAAAAAAGTTTAAAAGACTACAAAAAAATTAACAGATATTGTGAAAATGTCATTATAGTGAATTATTTTGGCCCTGATAATTGTGCAGTCAAAATATGATATTGTGACATCCCAAACACAAAGTATGTGCATTTCCTGGGAATCCAACCTATAACCAGATTCTTTGTACATCTGTAAAGCTTTCTGTAGGTGGGAAGTAGACATGAAATAATTGTGGAAAGTCATCATGTCTTAAAATGAATCAGTGAATGATGCCCTTTCATTTAAATATTCTTATACATTCTAACCTAAACATTTTCCCACGTTACATGAACAACAACGTGTGCAATTCAAAACATGTATTTACATGCTGAGGGGGTTGACATGATGAATTGTCATCTTTATTTACAGATGAATCATCATAAATGTCAAACTAAGCCTTTGGATAGATGACAGTATTAAAAGTGTGGTCTGTTTAGGGAAATTACTTTATGTTGTTCTGAGGTCAGGTTTGGAGAGGTTAACTGCCACAGATGGCTGTTCTGGAGTCAGTGAGGGGTTTTATGGGATTAAAGAGGGTTTCTGAGAATGATCTGAAGCACTTGTGGGGATTTTCTGGGAGAAACCAGAAAGAGACTAGCAAAACCATGTATGTTTTTACTACACCTTTTCAATTTCAGATATCTATGGACTATTTAAAGAGATCTGTTACAGAGATCTATTTAAAGAGCTTGAGATCACAGCTTTTAAACCTCTTTAAAGTGTTTAAAGCTCTTTAAACAGCTCTCAAGGTCTTCAAGAACAGCAGAACAACATTTGTGATACAGCTCAAAGGCTCCGACTCAAGCAGTAAATTATGATGTTATAAAATTGTGGATTACATAGCTATGCTATGGCATCTAACAACACAGAAAATCAATATACACAATAACACATACTCAAGACTGTTCCACACTCCATACTATATTGTGGTGACTCAAGGCATAACGGCTAAATCGAGAGTGTAGAACAATGAAAGATGTTTGTTCGCGTTAACGTACACGCCGCAAGAATTCCGTCATGCCATCCGTGTTTTGTGTTACTAATAGTCTTATATGTATAATTCTGTGCTATGTGCGTTTGTTACTATTACCGTCTGTGGAAGGGGCGTAATTTTGTTTGTATATGTGTGTTGGTTCTGTGTGTGCTTTGAATAAAAGTTTCATTGCACCTGGGCGTTTCGTGATGTTTATTCAAGTAGCCATTCAAGGGACTCAGTGACACTCTGGGTCATGCGGTGTATGGGGCACGAGTGTTCACTTTGTGATGCTCGGGTTTGTGCGGTGTATGGGGCATGAGTGCTCACTTTGGCGACATATTCGCGACCAGCGTAGCCACTCGTCGCTGTCACTCACCATCGCCCACCATAACACCCGCGGGTCTTTACAATTGGTGTCAGAAGTGGGATTGCTGCATTTAGTCAAGCGCGCAAATAGAGCGACAGACAGGGATTGTCCTCAACCCAGGGGGGTTGCCCCTGGCAAATGGGGACCCTTGCCCCATTTGCCAGCAAAGCAATGCAGTAACGCAATTGGGAAGCAATGCAGTGCACAGGTGGACACGGGGTCCACCATCTGCCTAATCAGAAAAGGGCTGCTGCCAGGCACAGCTGGGGTCCTTCCGAGGGGCTGAAGATGCTGTTTCGCACCCAGCAGTGGGCCAACAACAGAGGGGACCCCACAAGGGTGGGGCAGCCCAGGCAGGTGGCCCCCTGCGGTGTGCAGCACCCCCACCAGAGACTGTAGCGGCAGTCGAGGAATTGGGCAACGAAGTGGGGAACACTTAACCAAACAGCAGAGAGAACTGTTGAATGGAGTGCTGGGGGACTATGTGGACATTTTTGCTGCCTGGGAGCAGGATTGTACGCAAACTGCGTTAGTCCAACACCACATAGACTGCTCCCATTCGGTTACCTCCCCATAGACTCCCCTTGGCTAAATGCCAAGCTGCCGTGGACATGATCAAAGAGACGGCAGCTAATGTTGTCACTGAGCCCTTGATCTGTTGGTGTCGTGGGAGACTTCATGTTAATGTAGATGTTGTCAATGATGCTTCAGGAACAGCATTCATGGGCCTTCCTAATTATTTTGGCATTCAACAAAATGTTAATTTACCCACCCATCGTTTTAACCATACTCTTGATTTTATGGTCTTGACACTGTAAATATAGAAATCACACAGCAGTGTGATGAAATCACCGACCACCATCTAATTTCCTGGATAATCTACTCTGGTGACGTCGACCATAATGTCCCGCGTTTTCGTAAGGGCAGAAACATAACACCTAACACTAAAAACAGCTTTATTAGTATGCTGCCCGATCTATCTAATCTACTTGATCCACCCGAAACTACTTTAGAGTTAGAAACTCTAACAAGTCACAGTTTTACCAGTACTCTTGATACGGTAACACCACTTAAAATAAAAAAGAGGTGTTTCATTAAGCATGGAAGGACAGTATGAATCATTATAAAAAGTCCCTAAAATCAGCAAGGGCTGCACATACAAGCAATCCTAGGTTTTTATTTACAACGGTAGCCAGACTAATGAGCAAGCAAAGGCTTCCAGAGGATAATGCACCTGCGAACTTGGGGAGCAACGATTTTATGATCTTTTTTAAAGAAAAAATTTAAAATATACGAAACATGATTGAATCCATGCGGCCTGTGACGGTTTAGGTCATGTCCAAAGCCCCTTTAAGCTAGCAGTCATTAAGCCGCTGTTAAAGAAACCTCAGCCAGACTTCTCAAAATCTCAATCTCAAATACCCCTTTTATGTCAAAGATTATAGAACGAGTTGTATTTTCTCAACTGTCTGCTTTTTTACTGAGAAACGACATTTTTGAAATTTTTCAGTCTGTGTTTAGACCACATCACAGTACTGCACTGGTCAAAATTACAAATTATTTACTTCTGGCAGCTGATAAAGGATACATGTCCAACCATTATCAGTTTGTACACATAAATGGGGAATCGTCTGCCCTAATGCCAGTCCAGTATGACCTCTCTCGTTCTATTTTGGGACCTCTACTTTTCACAATCTATATGCTTCCATTAGCAAACCTAATTAGAAGCCTTGGGATAAATTTCCATTGCTATGCAAATGACACCCAGCTATACATATCTTCTAGACCCGATGATATTTCTAATCTAACCAAACTTTCTGATTGTATCACGACCATAAAACATTGGGTGACCTGTAATTCTCTCCTACTAAATTCAAATAAACCCGAGATATTACTTGTTCGTCCACATTCTAATAAACAGACCCCAGCCGACTATAATCTCAAGTTAGAGGGGTGTAATGTTATATCATCCAGCACAGTTAAAAACCTGGGCATCATTTTGGACAGCAATTCATCATTTGATAGCCATGAGGCATATATTACTAAAACTGCCTTCTTCCACTAAAGGAACATCGCTAAGATACATGGCTTCCTCTCTAGGGCTGATGCGGAAAAGCTTGTTCATGCCTTTAAGACCTCTAGACTGGATTATTGTAATTCACTCTTAGGTGGTTGTTCAGCCTCTCTCATAAACCGGCTACAGTCAGTTCAAAATGCTGCAGCTACAGTCCTTACTAGGTCTAGGAAATATAATCATATAACACCAATTCTTTTATCACTCCACTGGTTGCCCATCAATTACCATATCACTTACAAGATGTTACTGCTAACCTATAAAGCACTAAATGGGCTAGCTGGTGGTACAAGTCAACTGGTGGTAGAGCTTTCTCTCACTTGGCCCCCAAACTCTCCCCAGATACTATTTGGGGTTCAGACACACTCCTGCAAGTTAAATCTAGACTAAAAACCCATCTCTTTAGTTGCATTTTCATAGTTCAATTGACAATTGTTATCTATTGACAAGTTGATTTATGTACACAATGTCATGAACAGCTGCTACGCTAATTATTCTCTGTTTTGGGAGTTTCCTCCCAGGGGAGTGTTAGATGAACCTGCCTCATTACGGATCACTCATCGGCGTGTCAGTCCGGTCTCCAGTTCCCTTTGGTGGTGGTTTCTTTCATCAGATGTTCCCAGAGGCCTACGGATGGAGACGTTCCTCTCTCTATGGCCTTCTCCAGTGTTGGTCATACACTTCCACATTATTCCAGTAATTCTGTTATCTCTGTCAGTATCCATGATCTTTTCAAAACATCAAACGACAGTCTTATATCATCAGTTTAGCACTAGTATTGTAACAGCAGACTGTTGTTAGAGCTGCTATCAGTAACCTATGGTACTTATCACCTACCATGTTATTTTCTCCTATTTAAAATTTTTACATAATCACCAGCTGGTCTCTTCCCACTTTTCATTTAGCTTCATACTTAACCAATCAATGCAGCTTTAACTTGCCAGAGGAAAACTGGCCCTCCCCGACTAGCCAGGTTTCTCACAAGGTTTTTTTTTCTCCATTTTCCATTCTCTGGAGTTTTGTTTCCTTGCCACCGTCGCCCTGTTGGCTTGCTTAACGGGAGCCTGCTGACATTATAGTCATCCCACTCATTATCTGTTCTTCAGTACATATCCGTACATATATGTTTGTTCATCTGTACTTTTTATCATATCTGTCTGTGTATGATTGTATGTGCTTATTAATGATGTTCTGTCTTTTTATTATTTAAATCTGTTTCAAGTGTGTTACCATACTTTAAATATCCGTTGATATTTTGTTTATGTTTGTACAGTTGCTTTGCGACAATGTACCATTTTGAAAAGTGCTCTATAAATAAATTGAACTTGAACAAGTGCACTGCAGGTCAGTCAAAGGGTCTTTGAATCTTTGATGACTAAAGCACTATGAAATATCTATGAAATATATGGGTCAAGGTGCATCAGACAGTACCTTACGTCTTTTCTTTTCGATTAACGTCCGAGATATTCAAGTTTTTACTGAACACTACTCTAATGCAGCAGGTGCAAATTAAAACGGCAATTCCCTCTTCTCCTTTGTGAATTGTGATTCCTATTGATTTTATTCCACTTCCACTATTGTTTTTTCCATGTATTGTTTTATCTCTAGATACCTGCATTGAGGTAGGTGCCATGTTCAGAGCAGTAACGCTTTACAAATTATTGCGATTTAATTGCAAACGGATTGTGGTTATCAAAAATTTCCATTTTCATATAAAATAGATTTTGGGAAGTGAGTAAATTGCCCAAAACCTAAAGCATCACAAGCAAAATATTTTTTTAAGTTTTGGTAGAGATATTGGAGAAAAAGCAGACATTGGAAATCATCACTCCAGGCTCTGTCTATATTTGCCTAACAGTAGAAATTCCTAAAGCAATCTCAAAGACGTTTTGCCAGAGGGGCTACAAAAACATAGCTAAACTATAGAGTAGGTAGAATATGCCCGGAAAGCCCAGGCCACTAAACTATGTCACTGAATGAGCAACAAAACCAAAAGAACTTTCCTTTTTTTCAGTATTTTGACGATTTGATGGAGTATTGCATAATACATAACGCAGGCGAAAACCCCACAGAGGCAAGAGATGAATTAAAAATTAAAGAAAAGAAATTTCATGATAACGCCACTGACATACTCTGCTTGAAAACTTGAGACCTCAACTGTTGGTCTAGATTGACATCTAGCTGATATTAGGAAACTTAGGTTCAGTATGGGCTCCCTGTATCAAATGTACCTTGGGAAATTCACATTTCAATTTCAGGCTTAAAGGGAGTGAATAAAAACTAAGCACAACAAAAACATAAATAAATGAAAATAAAAGAAACTTAGCACAAATAAAGCTTAATGTAAATTTTGCTGTTGGTATATTGATATATGATCTGTAAGCTAATTAATTTGTAATACGCAGTGTAAATCTGTCACATAATAGCACCATAAATGTGACAAATGTGACAAATGTGACATTATGACAAACAAGGGATTAATAGATTTTTATGTTTTCTTTTAATTTACCTTTGTCCGTGTTGTGTCATATCGATGGCTCTTCGGGCAGGTACAGGTGAACCTCCTTCCGTAACGCTCAGCACCTCCATGGATTTTCTCTCCGGCCTCCTCTTGCCATGCCGGTTCAACATGGGTGAGTCCACTCGTTTCCGTGGCGGATCTACACACACACACACACACACACACACACTTAATCATTAGCATCAGCAATAGCACTACAATTACTACTCTTAATTTGTTAATAATGCACGTTATGCACTTCTGATATGTTATGCATTTGTGATATGTTAAGACACTTCAATTTGTTAATATCACTGCACTTATAGCATCTTTAGCACGCAAGATGATGATGTCATACCTATGTCATTACGTGGGGGAAGGTTCTGATCTTCATGGCTGGGGTAACGCTCCTTACGATCCAACAGTAGAAAATAAATCATCTTCTCCTGATTTTCACTGACGAAACAAAAATGAATAATTAGTCATTTTTACAACTTAAAACAAATTTCAGCTAGAAAATAAAAACTATACAATAATAAAAGGTTCCTCCTAAAGATAAATAACATCTTAATACATTTAATGTACAATTACAAAAAAAGCTTTTTATCTGTAATATTATTAATGCAATCTGTAATCTTTTTGTGCTACAGGTGAGTGCAACTGGACTTTTGGGCTTTACTACTGATCTGAGATCAGTGTTGCTTCCAAAACACCTTTAGATCATTTGATTTCGAAGCAGTGCTTGTTTACTCACTCATCGGACAGTAGATCCTTCATCAATTTGTTCTTGTCATGGAAACACCCAAGCGAGTGCATGCTATCCAGAACATCTGGGTCAATGTCATTGGCTGAGGGGATGCTGCGGATTGCCACCTTCCTAGGTACTGGCTGCTCAGGTTCCGGTTCGTTCTTGCCTCCTCTAAGGAGAGCAGAAGGGCATCAGTGACCACAGTGCTCAAAGAGACAAAGACATTCTGTATGTCTGATATTTTGATTGAAGCGCACTGAATTCTGATATATTTAAGTCATTTACCGTATCAACAACTGTAAAAGTCTAACAACAGTAGTTCTTAGTAAAGAAGGTATTACACGACTGTCACAGTAACCGTTACAAAAATGTTACATTCATACTGCTGTGTTTTGGGTTTTAAACATTCAGCTATAGTCGAAATATGTATTTTTTTTGTTGATAAAAACTCAGTGAAAAGTAGAGATGACCAAGAACAGGGCAATTAATCTCCAACCCTAATTAAACACATTAAACACACACCTGAACAAACTAATCAGGGTCTTCAGTGTGTGTGATTACAGTTAGAACTAGATGAACAACTCTAATCCAGAACTTTAGACATGCTAAATAGACTTTGTCTATTAGTTACGGTCTCATTTTCAATTAATTCAGTATGATAGTAGCATTCACTGATTGCAAGATGGTCAAAAAACATTTTGCTTGATAAATGACACTGAAATAAAAATGCTGTCACAAATTCACCATACCTGACTGACAGTATTTTATTCTGGAAAACTGGAAAATAGTTTAGTTTCAGCAACCCATTATACTTTCATAATGTGACATCTGACAGGTGATTATTACAGACATTTTTTAAAAATACTTTTTAATAAATAGTCCACAATGAGACTGAAAATGTCAGGACCACGGTCTGATCACCCCTGGTTTGTTGTCTCTGTCTGTTGTCGTCATTGTTGGTTGTTGGAGCACGTGGCTTTTGTTTTGACAGTTCGCCACATGCTCCGCTGTCCGCGTGCACCCCGCCTACTTGTTATCTTGTTTAGTGTTTGATCTTAATTTCTCCCCTTTATAGTTCCCTCGTGTTTTCTGTCTCGTGTCGG